>VCNE01004074.1:0-60725 GCA_009869805.1 Oncopodura yosiiana | reverse complement strand
AGGGAAAATGAGTGGATTAGTTGACAAAATAGAAAACTACTGGCGTGGGATAAGTAATCCTATGAGCTACTATCACAATCCAACAAAAGTGAAAAGCACTACAAAATCTCCTTCTACTACTCCTGTTGTTATTACAACTTCTGCCAAGAAGTTGAGTGTACATAATGGCAACAATAGTTATGCTAATAACAATGCAAATAATAGTAATTTTGCATTTGAACGAAATCGAAGGTACCATAGTTCGTTGAGTATTCATCACCATCAACAGCTTCTTAAGAGTAATAATCAACATCATCAACATCATTATGGTGCTAACAACAGTAGCTCAAGCCAAAGGAATTTATATGTAGCAAATAATAGTAATAATAATACAAATTATATAACATCACCATCACCATCATCAACATTTTCAACAATTGCTACTACTACATCTAATACTACTCCTACTTCTAAAATAAATTCTTGTAGCAGTGCTAATTTAAATAGTATTTCCCCCAGTAGACCTTTACGGAATGGAAGTCTAGTTAATTTGAGTGTTAGTGTGAATCATGTCAATGTGAATTTAGTTGGTAGTAGTGCACTGAAAAGACATAATAGTAAAGCTAAAATATTACGAGGTAGTTGTGTCAATATTCGTAACCCTTCGACATTTGATGTACAGAAATCTTCTTCCGGAATGTATCAAGATGAGCACCATCTTAGACATAATAGGTAACACAGTGATTTGTCAATTTCGTGACTAATTAATTTCTTCTGTATATTGCTCCTGTGTACATATTTGTATAATCTGAAATATATTAACCATTGTTTGTAAGCTAAAATCTTTAGCATGGTCATGTATTTCTTTATAATAGTTGAGCTACTGTCTAATAAGTATATATACTCAATGTCAGTTTAGCTCACGTTCTTGGTCACGTTTTAAAGATAAATAATGAACGCATTGTGCACATCTAAAAGGATCAAGCTTTATTATTATATCATCTAGGTAAAGGTAAAACCCACAACAATAATGGTTAAGCTTTATGGCAAAATTGCATCAAGTAATTTTTGTTTATTGACCCTTAAGCTCACTGCAGTGTATATAGTAAGCTATGATTAGTAGCTCTCAAGTCGCAGTGATGCAGTGTACTAAAATAATAATCGTAAAGAACGCATTTTTCTTCTACAAATTGTTATTATGAAATAATATACTTTTATTTTTATCAAATTCCCATGTGTTTCTGTTTCGAAATGCTTACTTTATATTGCTATTGTGTTACATTAGCGAATATGAACTTTCCTATTAAAAAGTCCACCAGTGTATGTCTTTTAAGTTTGAGTGTCATTAAAACTAATCAAAATATTTTTTCTGATTTCAGTGGTTGCTCTCGGGATGAATTACAAGAACTTTTAGATGACCGGAAAATACCTCAAAATCAGACGACGACTACTGACAACAAGGTATGTACACTACACATACATTTCTTACATTTAAGCGTAGGATAATTTTTGGCTCATGCTTCAGCTCGTGACACACTATATGAAACTATTATAGAAAAAACTATAATAATTTATGCAGTGTCTATGGTTGATTTTATTAGCTAATTTATTGCAAATTTGATATGGTCATGTTTCGCCGCATATGATGAAGAAGAAGGTGTGACATGAGAATTAAAGTAACAGTTAAAGTGAACAACAACTTGTTGTTCTGTTCTGTTACTTCACATGATTCTTTAAAAATATTAATGTATCCATATATGAACTTAAAGGAAGCGAAGACTGGAATAATATTCTCTCTCTGTCGTTCTGTGTAGGATTATTATAGAGTTTTATAATGCATCTCATTAGCATAAGAAATTACATATTGACTATACATGCATATTATGATTTTTAAAATACTTATCAGAGTTTATCACTTGTTTGCTTGTATGAAATAAATTACAGGTTGACTGGTTCTATCCTAATTAATACATATGCACGTTCTTTTTTAGGCTTAACATTTTATCATGAGCTCAAGTTTTCTACCTACACACCAGTAATAATAATAAGTGACTCATGTCCGGTTATATACATGATAATGTGTATTGGCAATAATATTATTGTCATCGATTTATTCTCAAGCATAAGTTCCTATATATTGGATGACAAACTGTTTACTGATATTATTACAAACATATTGCCAATTTCCCTGTGTAATACGTACAAGAAGAGTATGTGAGATTATTGACTTCCTTTAATAAAACTTTTGCATGAAAAAGAAGAGCAACAAGAAGCCTTGTTATTTTAACCTGTACTTGACTTTGAGCAAGGAAAACAATATCAATTTATCTCTATATCTTAGTTATTTTCTCTCTCTGGAATTTGCCTGTCAACAGTCAATATAGAAGTTTAGTTTTGTTTATTATATCTTGAGTTAGTGACATGTTGAGTGTAATTATGTGTTGACAAGTGTAAAGCATCATGGGCAAATTAAGAGACAAACTAAATTCTCATCTCACTCACTTTTGGGTAAACAAATTATACATTTTATATTATATCCAAAGTTTTTAGATCACGCAAAGACTTTTTTTTATTAAATTGCTTAGTATAAAACATTTCTCCCTAATTGTCTCAAATTGACAGAGAAACTCAATTTCTACAGTTAAAGATGTTGCTATCTGCAATTTATCTTTATAATCATAGTAATGGAAAACTTTTATCCAATTTCTTCTACTCAACCTTGATTCTCATTGCACTAATCAAGCTTGAGATAACTATCACGTACTTTATTCACATACAAAAGTGTATTATGACTTATTTACTAGAAAGAAAGAAATTTTGTTTTATTTTCAATTTCTTTAACATTGTACATCCAATTGGAAGAAATTATTTAATTGCATTCATGTTGATTGAGATTTGAGGTAGGTACGTGTGCACTCTACATACTCTGAGATTATTTATTTATACACATAACATGAGAATATTATGACTTCACTTGATATCAGTATTGATTGAGTAGCAAGTACTTGAAAAGTTATCTTGGCCACATAAACAAATTGCTAACAATGTTGAGTCGTGAAATAAGATATAATGTAATTATATCATGTATCATGCAATTGTGGGATTGCACTGATCTTTTTGGGAAAGTCACTATAATGAATTTTTTAGAGAGACTCTATGATGAGAGAGTAATTAACAATTTTTCTGTTGTGGTATGAATGAATGTAGAGGAAGTTTATTTCACAGTGAAGCACCTAAGGTACATATTAAGACTGTTGAAGTAATTAGACATTAAAATGTCCAAAGATGCGCTTTATATTATTAAAATTAACCTAGATTCACACCATATAATATAGGTATGTATATTCTAGATTCGAACATTGTATTAGTGTCAATATTTACAGTTGCCATTTAAGGAGTTTTTTAGTACGTGAATCTACTAATCAAGAGAGACTTAAAATTATGTAGGTAACAACGTAATAATACATCATGAAATGTAATTTGCAAAGGTATTCTCTCTATTTCTACCTTTAATTCTCATATATATTATATGTAATAACATAAACCACTTGAGTAGTAGTAAAAATTCATGTCCTTGTACTACAAATTAAAAATAAAAATGAGCAAAATAATTTTCTAAAAGTATTACATTGTGAATGTTGTATATCTAGTGCTCTAAGCAATAGGTAATAGGGACAGATTTGATGTATATTTTTTGTGTTTATTTAATTTTGATTCAACTCAGGAAGCAACATAAAAGATAAAATAACACAGATTAGAATAGAGCTACTACAGTTTAGTTATCAACCTTCTCCTATCTCCACACCCACATATATAGTAGCTACTAACCCATTTCCTTTTCATATAAAAATAATTTTGATTGACAAGTCGTCGTCACTTCTTCGGAATTCTGTTTACTCTTTTTTGTGGTCTGTACAAAATAATCAGGATGAGGAAAGTAAACATTTATGATTTGATAATATACATAAGTATATTTTTGACTGACTGGTGCGTTGACACAAATGTACTAAAAAATAAACTATTGCAGTACTTTTTCCTCAGCTTCTATATCATCTTTTAATACTACTAGGCAGTAGTTGCCTATCCGTTCTAAAGATGAATGAGACAGAATAGGATATTCAAAATTTTGTTGGCAAAGGTAAAATTTAGTTATTTTTAGCTACTTAGCTCACTAAAAAAACTCAGAATGAAGATGAGTTTTGAGTGGGGTTATAAAGTAGTTAGATGCAATTTACGAGCTGAGCCAAAGAGTTGACTGGGATTTCGTGTCCCGGAACAAAAAAATTAGAGGCGTCGAGTTTCTTTTGAGACAAGCGTCAATAGCGTCATATGAAAGCATAGAGAATTTTAGTTTCTAGTATAAGGCGGTAGTTTTACTTAGGTTAGAAAAAATAGAAAATGTTGTGTGTTGATCAATTTTCATAAAATTTCGAATTAATTTGTGTTTTTGACTGTTTACAGATGAAATGGCAAAAGTCTTCAGTTCAACCAATGTCTGCAAGTCAATCTCCAGCTCAGCAAGAACCTTCTGGCAGGCCAAAGTCTCTTGATTATACTCAGAGAAAGTAAGTAACATCCTCAATCAAACAATGCAATATTTTTTTACTGTTTTGGCAAAGTAATAAGGACTACGACCTTTTCAAATTTCCATTCATTAAATGAATGTATATGTACATATTTAGAAGTAAAGAAAACTAATTTATTACGCTCTGGTGACTATGTTGATTAAAAGTAACAGTTCTTCCGCTTTAGTGACCAATTTAAATAGAGTATGAGCTAGTGAACATGAAAAACTTTGTAGTACACTTTTCATTTATTTATAGTTAGTTAGTTTATTTCCATATGTAAAGTGAATCATTCATGACTCTCATGATACAAAAGCGTTTTATATTTTTTACTAACCACAACACAAAACAAGGTCGTGGACATGAAATTGAGGTTTGAAATTCTAAAGAAGCTTTTCATTGATTTGAGCCTTTTTTGTGATATGCACACTTTTCCTTCCTATTAATTTGACGTTCTTATTCTTCTCTGCTAATCGTGATCTACTGGCAAAGACAACTGGCTAGGTCATATTATACACATTTCTTTTATTTATAATGCCAAAAAGAGTCGCAAAACTTAATAGTTGAACTCGAAAAAAAAAGAATCTAAAGTAAATCTAGGATAGTGTTATAAACTATGTAACAAGAGAAGCTTTTGTTGATGCAATCAAAACAATGAAATACTTTTTTTGTTATCTTTTCCTTCTCTCTTCACCACAATTTCACTTANACAAGAGAAGCTTTTGTTGATGCAATCAAAACAATGAAATACTTTTTTTGTTATCTTTTCCTTCTCTCTTCACCACAATTTCACTTATATTATAACTAAAAGTATAGTAGTAGCTCACACGTTCTCGGTTTCGTACTTGTGATTAGTGACGGTTTTGAACTCTGAAATGAAACATTACTAGAAATAATCAGTTAGTATACATCTACAAAGTCATTGGGATTTTTGTTATGTGTACTGGTTTTAATTTTCTTGTTTTAATTTCTTTAATAGAGCTTGGATGCGACTATATCGAGATATTGAAGTGACATCCGCAGCAGCCAGTACTTCTTCCTCATCGACACCGCCACCTCCAACAACAAAACAATTAGTAGCAACAACCTTGAGTAAAGGAAGTATTACACATTTACATTTACAAGAGCAACAGCAGCAGCCACAGCCAAACAAGGATGAAGAAGAATTTACAGAAACATTATTAGAAAATGGACTAGAACAAGGATTAAAAAATCAAGATAACAAAATGCCACGACATAGTCAAAGTAATAATAAAAGTAGTAGACAGTCTGAAACTACAAATTCTAGTTTGTTTCAAAGATTTTCAAAAACCTTTTCACTACGATTTTCTGGTTTGAATAAAAGTCCAAGTGTTTCAAATAAGAATAAGACAGTGTCCAAAGGAGCAGCAGGAAGTTCACCAGATTTGTTCCATCGCGTAGAAACTAATGATGGTAGCAGTCATCATCATCATAAAAGTAGAAAAGTTCGTGGAGAAAAATGTCAAAGTGGTGATAGTGGTATTGGAATGCTAGATGAATCTTCAAATAAAATTAGTAAATTACGTCGTTATCGTTCAGAATTTATTGTTGATCCAACTCCAGAAACAGTTAGTCATATTGTAACTCATACTCCAATTAGCAATTCGTCTTCTTCACTAAATCATCATCACCAGACTCCACCATCAACAAAATTATCTCTAGTCGAAATTCCAAATCATATTTGGGATGACTCTGATAATTCATCTGAAAGTTTAACTACCAATACAACATCATCAAGTAAAGCAAGTAGTAGAAATCGTAATAAAAATAGTGATGATGGATTTGCATCAAATAATGAAGAAGATGATGATAATAATGACGGACATAATAATACAAAATTCCAAAATAATTCTCTATGTCCACCTCAAACTACTACAACATCATCATACTATCATTCTTTACCTTGGAAGCACTCTAAAAAGAAATTAGGTGGAGGAGGAGCTACTACTAATATTATTTCCAATAATATTGTACACAGAAATACATCTAATGCAAGTCATAAATCTTCGTCTTCTTCATCGTCTACTACTGCCACCACAAATAATAATGGAGTTACAATTATTCCACAACAAAATGAATTCACCAATTGTAGTAATAATGGAAATAGTATACGTGCTAAAGTTGTTCGTGAAATCGTTCATACTGAACAAAATTATGTCAAGACTCTCAATGATATAGTGCAAGGGTTTCTTCATCCTTGTAGAGCAAGAAAGGATTTATTTAGTGAAAAGACTGTGCGTAATGTTTTCTCTAATGTAGAAGATATCCTTCGTCTACATGCCAAGTTTTTGGAAGCTTTAAAATCAAGACTAGATGAAAGTGACTTGGCTAAAAGTTCTGTCGGACATATTTTTACATTATGGGTAAGAAGAGTTGATTAATTTTTTACACTTGTTCACTTCACTCGTATCATTTTTGTCATATAACGGTTTTTTCTTAGAGATGATGAATATGAGTATTATACAATGAGCTAAATGACCTCGTTTTACGATTACGTAACGTATATCATTGTATTGCGTTGAGCGATTGATGATATTGTGGATGTGGTCAGTTGGCATTCCACTTGTTACAAATGATCTTTGCTGTTGAAAAATTATGTGCACAAATAATATATATGTGTCAAACTCGCCTAGTTTTCTTTTGATAAAATATGGTTATAATATAACGGGAAGCTCTGTAACAAGTCCTTAGTATTCTCACACAACAGCTTTAGGGATATTACTTCCTAAGATGGAAATTTTTCTAATTTGTAATAATTTAGTTAAGACCTAGCCTAGTTTTCTATATATTTTAACATCTGTGTAGGTGGGCATTGAATATGATTTTCTTTTTTTTTTTTGCTGTGTTACAGGCTGATAAGTTTGACTTGTATTCTGAGTACTGCTGTAATAATCCTGTGTCAATGGCCACTGTGAGAAGTTTATGTCAAAATTCTGACGTTTCTGACTTTTTTGAAGCATGTCGTCGTCTTCAAGTTATGGATAAATTACCTTTACATGGATTTTTATTACGTCCAATACAAAGAATCTGCCAATATCATCTTCAGCTCAGTGAACTTTTAAAGCAGACTGATGTAAGTATAGACTAACTATATTATACAAAAACTGATTCCAATGAAAATGATGACAAGACTATTTTTTTCACTTATAGAAAAATCATGATGACTATGAGTCTGTAGTAGAGGCACTAACAACAATGAAATCTGTAGCTACTAAAGTTAATGACACTCAAAGGCAATTTGATTCTGTCATGTTTGATGTTCAAGATATGCTCAAAGTTCAAAGTTCTATTGAAGGATGGGAAGTAAGTTTACATCTATCTACTACTACAATAAAAATTTATGTTTCAAGTTTTTAAAAATAAATATTAAAAATATTTCTCAAAAAGGGTCCAGATCTTTTGGATAGAAACAGTATGATTCTATACAGAGGGGAATTAGTCAAAATGACTCATGGAAAACGTCACCGAGAAGCATATGTTATACTACTCGACAAAGAACTGATTTGCTGCAAGAAAGACTTTATAAAAAAGAATGGACTTGTATATGAGAATAGAATTGATATTAGTCATGGTGGTCTTTGGCTCAATATTGATAGCAACGAAGAAGATGAATTTTTTGGAATGGTACATAATAGTTGGAGAGTTTATAGTCAAGAGAAATCAACGTGGATCTTGTTTACTGCATCTTCTCCAGCAGAAAAACGAAAATGGATTGGAGCTTTAGAAAAATCATATCAAGATCTACGTATTGATTTAAAAATGTTACATATGGCAAGGCAAGCAGCACTTTTATCTGCGGCACACTCTTCCACTGTTAATAATAATTCTAGTCCGGCTGGTGGGCATGGTTCTAATACTCTACCTAAATCTAAAAAATCAAAGGGCAAACAATCTCTAAATAATTTACATCAACAAGGAATTTCCAAAGTTGACTCGGAAGCTATGCTTATAGAAGTGAGCAAGTTAAAGCGTTCTGCACATATTAATAATAATGTACATAATAATCATAACAATAGTCATAATACTAATGGTAGAAGTAGTAGTAAGGAACGAACGTCGAAATTTTATGTTTAAAAATAATTATAGAAAAATCTTGATGTGTGTATATTACATTAATTTCAAATGCACATTTTTATAATACCTTCTCTCAGGGTTCTATACATTAAATGATGCTTTATGTTCAATGTTTTATTGCAGAGTTCAATTTATTAATTACTATCTATGAAGAAGCTGCAAGTTATTTACTAACATATAATATGTTCATCATTGTTTGTGATGATAAAAAAAATGAATTGATTTCAATGTGTATTAATTAATAATTAATTACTGCTACTTCCATATATTATTGTACATTATAAATATACTACTACATACGACAAAAAATTGAACTATTTTTACAGTAATAAGTTATTGTAATGTGACGTGAAACGATATTTTTTTCGCAACGCATTATACATATGATATACATTTGTTAGCAAATATATATAAACATGACAGTACAATTCATTTAATTTATTTAAAAAGAACAATAATAAATATATGATAATAATAATTGAGTATCAAACGTGTGTTTACTGGTGTTCATTTCTAATTTTAATCGGCAACTGTATGTAATATCGTAAATTGTATTGATTCACTAACTTCTCTCAATTTTAAAAAGTTTTCCATAAGTTGTCCATCAGTCTGTTCTCTCAAAGAATTGACACTTGATTTTGTATCAGTAATTTTATTTTTTAAATCTATCAACTTTTGAAAATCAGTTTCATCCATACCATTTATTTTAATATTATTAATTTCTAGTAATCTCTGAATGATGGCAGCTTTCAAAGCAAATAGAGGATGAGGATTAGAACATCGAAAATATACAATATTTTTCTCTGGACTTTGTGTAACTGTAATTCTATCATTTAGAATATAAATATCAAATTCTAGCATATTGAACAATTCTTCAGGACTCCATTGAAATCCACGATGATGCGAATGTTGAAGTAGAATTTCTTTCATAAAACGTTCTCTTAGTGTAGAATCAAAATGTAACTCAAACATTCTCAATGGTGGAAATTTCTTCTTCCTAATTGCATTTGAATTGTTGTTGCAACTTAATAGCACGTCCATAGGAGATTGATGCTGTATTGTTGTTGATTGTTGAACAAGGAAACCAGAAGATTTTCCAGGATTAAGCAAATATAAAATATCAATCACAAATGTACACAATTCTATCACTTTAACAAATGTTTTCTTATTCCATTCCATAGAAAATATCACATTCACTTTTATTTCTATTAATGAAAAATTTGACACTGCTGTTGGAAATTTTATAGAAAATTTCTCAATGCTACTTGGCTTTAGTGGAGCTTCTAATGCCCAAGTAGTTGATTGTTTTCCATTACAAAAGTTAAAAGAGAAATGCCAAAAATTTGGATCAAATGTAAATTGATGAGGTTTACTATTTGTACTTTGTAATGTAATTAATAATATTTCACTATTATCATTGTCACTAATCATTTCACTACCTGATGAAGTAGTACAATTAAATATACTACCACCAGAAATAACTTTAAAAGAAAATTGAATTATACTACTAGATTTTCCAGATATACAAATCTCTGTAAAATTCTTTAATGTTGTGAGTTGACATAATTTATTTTCATAATCTACTTTCTTTTCATTTATAATGGCTAGTTCATTTATTTTTTGAGAAGTCATTTTATTATATATATGACTAAACTAAACTGTCTTATTAAAATATTTCAAAGTCCACATTCATCATCATCTTCTTCTTGTTTTGTATGAATGTATAAAAGAGAATTTTGTTCTAGACCATAGCTTTTGAGTGTAGCTGATACAACAGAAAGAACTCCAGTTGGACAAGGATTGACCAAATAATATTTCTTTGTAGATTTCTCTTCCAAATGTCTCTTCAAATGAGCCAAGATTTTTCCAATTGTTGTCAGTGTAGAAACTTCTTTGATTTTATACCATTTACCTGTAAATAAAAAAGTTTAAAGAAAATAAAAATTATTATTGTTGTTTTTATTCAACCACTTCTTCATTCAACTAACCACTAGAAATGCACTTGAGTTTTAGCATAATGAGTTTATGAGGTTTTGAACTATTGCCTAATTCATTGACAACTAGTGGAGGTAATTCTATGAGATCATTAGTATTATTACAAGATGTATTATTATGAGACACAGAATTTAAAGAAACAGGCCTATTTCTGTCTGTGTCTTTTATTTTAAATAATTTCTGCTGTTTTTTAATTGCTTCTGTTGGAGTCAAATAAGGTAGAGATTCAGAATTTTCCAAAATTGTTCTTCCACGAATTTTACCATAGACAATATTTCGCTTATCCTCTACCTATCATGAGAAATTATGTATTAAGGAAAGTAAAAAGTTTACAAGTTAATATATACTCATTACTAAAATAATGACTCCTTCTGGAAAAAGTCTATGAAGTTCAGCTGGAAAGTAAAGTTCATAAATATCTTGTAAAAATCGAACTGCTGAAGGATTATTATATGTACGAAATGGAGAGCCAGAAACTGAAACGTGTAGTCCATTTTTATATAAAGTTAATTTAACAGCATCAGGATATTTAAATGTTGCTACAGAAGATGAGCTCTCAGGCGAACTGGAATAAATCAATTGTAAGGATTGATAATTCTCGACCATTCTATTCATAGTAAAAATCTGTTCAATAATCTTGTCAAAATCTGGAGCACATTCAAAATTATTATTGCACTTTATCAATTTTGTAACAGATTCTTGACTACTACTTGTACTTGTACTACAACTACTAAGTGTATTTATTTTTGGTTTCTTTTCTTTTGAATCTTTTTTAAGACTTACATCTTCACTACTAGCAATTTTTAATGTCTGATTTAATACTCGATCAATTGCTTCTGTCTCTTGACAAGCGACTCTATCTTCAAGTGTTTCAATTTGATCTTCTAATGTTGATAATGATCTATGTAAGCTTTGATGAAACATTTTAAAATGTTGACCTTCTTTCATAGTACTATCTACCATCATTTTCAATTCTTCAATATCTTGTTTTAAATTATGAAGTTGTGTGTCACGGTCTTCAATATGTAATGTCAAACTATCAACTCGATTTTTCAAAGAGCTATGAATGTCAGCTATCAAAGTGCCAGTAGTTGATGATGATGATGAAGTATTATTGTTTGGACAAATATTATTTGAATTAGAAGGTGAAGTTTTACTCAATGCTAAAGAAACAATGGATAAATGTTAGTATAAAAGCCTAGCCTTTTTAAAATTATGAATTATGAAACCTAAAAGCTCATCATAAGATTCCAAGTTTCTACTACTGTCACGAATACGATTTCTAAACTTTTTAATAGTAGCTTCTCTGTCCTTCATGCTATTTATAGTTTTCAAACTTTCACTTGTATTGAAAATATCTTCAGATGAAGAGTGTGGAGGATATAAAGAACGAGGAGAACTTTTTAATTGCTGGTAGCCTGAAATAATTGCCTGTCTTCGAGCTGGATTGGTTGTTTTTGCTACATGTTTTTGAACAGCCACATTTCTAAGTAATTCAGTTCTAGAAATATGTGGAGAACTTGGTTTTTTGATAGAAGAAGAAGAAGAAGTGTCTAAAGGTTTTGTTTCATTTTTGTTTGACTTGACTCTGTGAAAAGGAAAGAAGGATTTCAAAACTAAATAAATCCTAAAGGAATTTAGATTATTTACTTTGCAGTGTTGTCTTCATGTGACTCTGTGTTTACAATAATAAATGGTAATTTCGTCTGACTCGGTTTTCTCGCTAATGGACTATTACTACTAGGAGAACTCATTTTGTCTATTTTTTGAAGGACCGTCTTTCTCCTAAAACCCGGCTAAAAAGCTTTTGCCTTTCTTTTTGAAACATGAAATTGGGATTTTGATAAAGTGAAAAAGCTTACCACAACCAGAATGAATTCTCTAGACATGACAACGTCCTCCAATGTCCAATTTGAGTTGGGAACTGTTGAGCAATTAAAATTTCAACAATAAATTGACTAAAAAAGTTACGATCGAATTTGATTTTGACATTTCTCTGTTTCACATGTGCTTGAAATATTTTTAGCGCTGCAAAATCATTGCGCGAAGTTTGTACAAACATTTGTTATTTTGGTAAATATTTGACATTTGTTATTGTTGACATTTTCATAAATAAATTGTTGCACTTTTAATAAAATCATGTTTCGAAACTTCATTTTACAAGCTATATACAAAATACATAAGCCCAGTAGTGGACTGTTTGTTATAAATCGATGGACAGTTGTCAATAAATCAAAATTTACACATGTCAGTAGTGTTATTGCTCGACGACATTACACTAATTACTCAAATTATAGTAAATTCAAAGGAACAAAGTCAGCTGCATATGCTATTTCGGGAGGTTATGCATTATCCTTTAGTTTAATGAGCCTTTTCAAGTCACAAGAAGATGAAGAATTGAGTGTAGAAGATCAGATTTTAATGGAGATTAAAAGAGCTATTTTAGCAATTCAGGTATGTATGTATTATAATTTTTCTTTGACAGTTGAACTACTATTAATAATTAATTATATTTCATTTAGCGTGGAGACCCTGACAAAGCAGAAAATCATTTGGCAAATGCATGGCGTCAAAGTGTAGCAGAGAAAATAGAGAAAGCACAAACTCAAATTCTTGATATTCAAGCTAATTTATTTTTTCAAAAAGGAGAATATGAGAAAGCTGAAAAATATTTTAAGGTACTATCAAAATATTAGAATATTGCATTTGATTTTCTGAAAATTGACTTAGAAAAACTGATTCTTTAGAAAGTTGCACAGAGTTATGTATACCATGCTGGTTTAGATCCAAAGGACAATGCAATTGTAGAAATCAGCATAAAATTGGCTCAAATATATGATGCATTGGGTAACAGAGATCAATGTAAGTCATTTGTCATTTAATACATTATACAATGAAAAAAGTCTTAATAATGATGTTGTATTATTATATAGGCGTATCTGGACTTCAATATTGTGTTACAACACAGAGAGAAAAGGTTGAAGAAGAAATATTTAATTATTTCTGAATGTATATTTACTTGAATATTTTTCTGTATAGATTCAAAAGATGACTCCAGAAGATGAACTTTATAATGATACAGCTCTTTTAGGAGCTTGGAGTATGCATACTCTTTCTCAACTTTACTTGAGTATGTCAACACAAGGGAAAATAAATCGACAGCTATTACTAGAAGCCAAGAATTTAGCTACTGAAGCCTATCAACTAGTCACAAAAGCATCTGGAGATGATTGTCAACAAGCTGTTGCAATTAATTGTGATTTGGCAGGTTAGTCGGAGATGGGTAATTTCACAAGAAATTAAATTAAACGTGTAAATTATATATATTTAATAGCTATTCAAGCACTTAATGGTGATATCGATGGAGCTTTACAAGTTTTGGACAAGTGTGAAAAAATTGCAAAAGATAAACAAGAGTTTGAATTTATGCATCCTGCTATTCGTGTCAATGTTGGAAGTTTACATTTACAGAAAGGTGACTATAATGTAGCAGAAAGGATCTGTCGAGAGGCTAAAGCTTTAGCTAGAGTTTATGAAGATCATGAGACTGTTTCGAGAGCAGAATCTTGCATAGCAAAAAGTTTAGATGCAATTAAGAATAAGTAAGCACAGTTTCATTCATTCGACGTAATATGAATAAACCAAAACTAATATTAATTTTTGGATCTTCTATAGGAAAGAAAAGACTGCAGCCTAATTAGTAGAATTGTTCAAATTGTTATAGTACACAAGACTACAAAAATAAATTTTAGAATCTGCAAAAAAAACAATACGAAAAAACTAATTATTGTTGAATCTGAAAGTGCTAATGTTAGATTGATTTTGAGTGGCATCCAATTATTACAGTATTATGAGGCAAACTGAGACTTTGATTATTGCATTTTTTGGCTCATTATTCATGCTTGCTGCTGTGAGGCAAACTGAGACATCATCATTTTTCGCATCTCTACTAATTAGTAATCTGCTCAAATATTTGATGTGAAATTACCCAAATTGGTATATGTAGTAAAGTTACTTTCAAGGTTTCTCATATCTTCTTTCTTGCTGTCAAATTGCATCTTCAGTATAATTCATAATAAGGACCATAACGATGTAGTTGGAGTTGTGCCACCTTAGGATTATATAGATAGCCGACTAAAAGAGCTTTTTAAAAAAGAAGCAAACAAAGGTCAACAAATTTAAATACAATTTTGTAATTTTCTTGTCCGTCACATAAAAAAAATCTCTTCACAAATTCACATATGTAGGCTGTCAAAAGTTCTAAGTAAGTGCATTTATATGTAGTTAATTAAAAGTCATTATACACTTATTTACTTCTCGTCACCTCCACCCATTTTCTATTCTTTATTTTTTTAAAGCTTAAGGAGATGAGCAATGAACATATAATTTTCGACTCTCTAAACAACAACTTTAGAAACATAAAATATTAAAAAAAAAATTTGGTACTTTTTTTTACAAGTTATAGTTTGTCCTTACCCAACACACAACAGAGTATAACATAAAATTATGCTATAAAGGAAGCAGGTCATTTTTTTACAAAAAGCATTAATTATTTATTTCAACCATGAGTTTTAGATGATGATGATCATGTTGTTAAAAGTCAAAGATGTCAAGATTGTGACAACATGCCAAAAGGAATTTCCGGTGGTTTTATTTTTATATATATAAATCCTCTCTCTCTCTCTCTTTACATTTGCTATAGATATATATTATTGCACACGTGTTTTATGAACCATGTGTGTGACATAAACTTTAACATGTATGTAATAATGACAATAATCTACCACCCGTATTTCCTTTCTGTCTGGAGCTCCCATTTCACCTCATTACCTCATCATTATCACAATTATATAATCATGGAGAGTCTCTGCTACTTCTTCGCAAATTAGTTTTTTTTTCTTCACTAACCTTCTTCCTTTTTCCAAAAGATTCTTTTAGTAGTAGTGTTACATATAAAATAAATACATCACGTATTATGATAATTATTCTCTCTATCTAACGATGTTACAGAAAAAAGGAGAAATAAAACAGCAGGTCACAAATATATTTACTATTGCAATTGGCTTCGCTTTGATTCAAAGTTGAAGGGTGAGGTCGAGGTTGATATTATGAATCAGATTTCCACGCATTTTTATTTACTTCGTGAGTGACTTTGGACTTTTGTATACCAAAAGCTATATACACAAAAAGACTTAACAAAAGAGAGAGAGAAGACATTTATGGCATCTTCATGCATTTGCAGATTTGCACTAATCTAAGGGCAATAATGTAAATGTCATTTAAAAGGAAATGAAGTGAATCTGTCTCACAGCATGATGTCTTACAAGCATAGTACATAACATAAGTATACACACAACAAAATGCAATAATCATTAAGCCATCAATATCATCAAATTTCCTCTCTCTCTCTCTCTTAAAGAATTTACAATTGCAAACATCCTCCTTCTCAATTTTATTATTGTTGTGTATTATATTTTATATGTTCATACGAGTGCTGATTAAAGATTTCTTATTTATGTCTTTTAAATGCACACGATTAGAAGTGATTACCTAATATATTTAGCTCATAGTATACAATTCTGCTGATTCATATCATGTCATATATTTTCATTTAAAACACTAACAAAAGCAGATTGAGAGAGAGTACTAAATAAAAGAATATCAAAAAATCTGCTCACCTGTCCATTTCCATCATGTCGTCAGTCATCATCAACAGAGTTTAGTAGTGTCTACAACTTTGAACAACATACATTTTTTTATCCCTTGTTTGTAAAATTGCATTTTGATTATAAAAGGAATGCATGCAAAATAGTTGCAATACTACAATACATTGTTGTCTCTAGTTATATCAGTAGTATTTGCATTGCAGCTAGACGCTGAGTAAAGAAGATGCATTCCATTTTGTGCCAATTCATTCTGTGATAGTAAAAATAGCTGACTGAGTTAAACATTGTTGTTAGGATAATACAAGTTGAAAAAAAAATCTCTCAACAAAGACAAAGGACATGTATTATTATTATACTCATCTCTTATAGAAAAAAAGACTTGTGAACAATATAATAATATACAATATTGTAAAGATTGTGGCAATGTTTATACTACGGAACCTTGTGTGTTTGAATATAATAGAGAAGAAGCACAACAGAAAACAAGTCATCTTTTTAATCTTTTCACTAATCATGGTCGACACATTCAACTCATCTTTCCTCAATTCATTCATTGACTTTATTATATTCATTTTTTCGTGTTTAGTTATTTCAGTGATGTCCTATTCATTTCTATGTTGTGTGTTAGTTTGATTATGATTAGTTTAGTGTTTGAAGTGTGCTCAAAGTGAAATGCATATCAAAATTCATGATATCCGTTACAAACACGAGAGAAGAAGAGAATCTATGAAAGCAAACAACCTGCAAATTGTCAAAGTCAAAAGTAATAATATTTGAGACTGTAAAGTTGTTGGAAGTGTGTTGATTATATTATACTCTAGCATTTATTATTACTTGACCATGAGGTTATCACAGAAATCAATTGTAATTAGAATTTACTAGCATCATATTTACAGAAGAAAAAAAGTTAGCCACAAAAAGAGAGAGAGACTCTGTTGGCTTGTTGTGGTCTGTAATGAGAGATAAATTGTGTGCAATTATAAAGGCATTTTGTTCGTTTTGTATAAAAAAAGATGTGGAATGTGAGACAGAAGTTTAATTGTTACAAGTGCAAATGAATTTATTAATTTTAAAATATTTGTTAAGAAATATAAAAAATTCAAGTTAAGATTATGATGCAAAAATTAGAACATTGGCAATGGACATCACTTGTCCTGTGTGGTTTTGGTTTATTTAAAGAATTTCGTCCGAGTGAACCCTATTTTGTTGAATATGCTGTTGATTTTAGAAATATAACTTCAGAGAAATTGATACATGATGTTTTTCCGGTTACGACATACGGCTCATTTGTTAGTCTCTTGATTTTTGTTATGATTACAGGTAGAGAGAAAAAAGAGAAAACTGAAATGATTTTGTTTGGTGATATAATGATTTTACATATTGTCTGTTGTTGATATTCAATTCAGATTACCTGAGATATAAACCTGTGATTATTTTTGGAGCGTTGGCCTTTGTCGTTACATGGATTTTAGCAATATGGGTTTATTATGATGAAACAACTGCAGAAGTAATATAAATACATCTAGGAAATATTTTTTGTCATTCATGGAATTTAAACAATTATATAATTTTATTATTTCAGATTGTTCAAATTTCTCGGTCAATTGCAATTTCAGCGGACATAGCCTACTTCACTTACATGTATGCAAATGTTGAAAGAAGTCACTATAAACAAGTGACATCCTATACTCACAGTGCTTTACACACTGGAAGATTTTTATCTGGAATAACTGGTCAAATTCTACTTTCATCTCATGTTCTACACGTTGACCATCTAAATTACTTATCTCTTGGTGGAGTTACAATTGCTTTGGCTTTGGCCATTTGTTTACCAAATGTTAAAAGGTCAATTTACTTCTTTCCTGCTCATCGAGTTAGTATTGTGTCAGCAATGAGTGGTCAAAATAGTAATGTGTTCAAAGCAAGGAAAAAAGCTCTTGAAGAAGCAACTAAAAATGTTGGATTTACTCAAAGGTTAGGAGCGGAGAAGAAACTTGAAAATAATTTAAGTCTTCTTATATATAGTAATTTCTTTAATTGCAGAATTAAAAGAGCATTGCCAATTTATTGGAAAGATTTTAAAAAGGCTTATTCTAATCGTTATGTTTTAAAATGGTCATTGTGGTAAGTAAAAGTAATAAGCGTCCATTTACAATGAGAGTCTTCTAAATTACATAATAAATATTTAATGTAATAAAAAAGGTGGTCACTTGGTTTTGCTGTCTATTTGCAAATTGGAATTTATACAGAGCCATTATGTAAGAGTTTAGTATTTTATTATCATTTTACTCTCTCTCTCTCTCTATGTCTCTAATCTACATTTATTACTTTTAATTTGGTAACACAAGGGAAAAACATTGAAGAAGAAACTCATCAGTCATATTTTAATGGCGCTGTAGATGCTGCACATGCTTTACTCAGTAAGGAAGAAAATTGTATAATAATTTGGTTAATTATGTGAAGATGACATTGCAAATGTGTACTTTTAGGTGCAATTTTAACTATTTTTGTCCCTCTTTATAAAAATCTGGTTACGTTGGGGTGAAGTATATTTATCTCTGATCTCATTTTTGCAAGGTAATTATACAAATAATAATTTTTGTTGTAGTAATTAAATATATATGAAATTCTTCACAGGAATTGTACTTATAATCATGGCACAAACTCATTACCTATTTGTTGCATATGCCTGTTATATAATATTTCAGACTTTATTTCAAGTTATGATAACAGTTGCAACGTAAGTTTATAAATATGATAATTTGAAAAGCTTCAATTACCTAACCATTTATGTATTTTTAATAATTACAGCTCAGAAGTTGCAGAAGGAATTAATGAAGATAGTGAAGCCTTTATCTTTGGTTTAAATACATTATTAGCACTTGTAATTCAAACTATATTACAAGTTGTGATACCAAGCGAGCATGGATTAGATTTAGGAATTAGAGAAGAGTTCCTAGTTTATGGCAGTTATTGTTTTGTATTAGGACTAATTTTCTTTATTATTGCCATCCAAAATAGAAATAAGAATTGGAATCTTCCTCCGATACCTGAATTACATATTACTGACGTTAAATCAAATGGAAATGTGATTCCAGACTCTACAATTATAACTTTACCTTAAATTTTTTAATGTAATCAATAAATGACCGCATTGTACATACATATAAAAATAGACTTAATTTTCCAAGGTTTTTTAATAAAGACAAGAAAAGAGTTATATAATAAGAATCTCACATTTCCCCTATATCATTGTATTTTAAAGACTTACAATTCGCAAGAAAGTCGCTCACTCGCTCTCATTTACTGTTTTCTTGACAAATGAGCCATTCACATGAAAATTGTATGATTTGCGAATTTGTTTTGAAGTAAAATCATGTTGTTCGTGTCAAGAGAGCAAAAAACTGCATAATACATAAAACTTGCTTTAAGGAAAATTGGTCAGTTAATCTTGAGACCGGTTTTAAAGAGGAGTTTAATACTACAAAGATGTTAGCCGCATATCAAACTATAAAGTAGATTTTTTAGAGTGTTTTTACAGTCTAGTTTTAGTAGTTGACCGATTTAGTATATATTTTTATAAGACTGCAACAAAATGCAATTTCAATGGTTTTTACATTTGGCTCTAATATTAGTAGTTCCATATTGTGTTCATGGAAAAATTTATGTCGAAGACGACGCTATAATTGTTGAAGGTATAAGATATATCTCAAGTATTTAATCTTATTAAGTTGTGTCTTGTATAAAGTCGCCTTTCTTTCTAGCTGAAAAAAGTCCTGAAGTTACAATTACTACAAGAGGATCACGCCAATTTCCATTTTTACTACCACATCAATTTCTTCAGTTACTCATTTCATCACCAATTACTCCTCGTCCAATTCAATCAAGTCGACCAACTACGAAAATTCCATGCTTTACACGTAAAGGGAAAATTGGGCGTTGTAGAAAATTTAGTGAGTGCTATCCGGACTTGGTTCAAGATTTCAGTGACGTTGATAATTCTGACAATGATGATGGAACTGTTATTGGGCAAAAACAAAAAGTTGCTAGATATAATTCTGCATTAGCTGAAGATGTATTTAACTCTAGTAGAAGCACTGCATGTCGTTTATTTTCAAGAGCAGCTAGTAAGTCTACATATGTATAACAATATATTTCTTGCATTTTAATTTAATTTTGTCATATATGTAGATTTTGACAATGATGATATGATTTGCTGTGCAATGGGACAAAATAATGATAATGATGAGTCACCTTCAATTGGATTTCCAAGTTTTCCCAACCCAAGTATATTCTTTCCTCCTTTCCCTACTAGAAAACCAACAACAACTACTTCTACTACTAGTAGTCCTGAAAATGAAAATGATACACAATCAACTTCAACTACTTCCACTT
The DNA here is from genome assembly GCA_009869805.1 of Oncopodura yosiiana. Taxonomy (NCBI): domain Eukaryota; kingdom Metazoa; phylum Arthropoda; class Collembola; order Entomobryomorpha; family Oncopoduridae; genus Oncopodura; species Oncopodura yosiiana. The sequence goes on along the minus strand of VCNE01004074.1, from coordinate 40,030 downwards.
CAACAGCTTCTTATCCAGAATATGAACCAATTGCATCAACATCATTATCTCCAAACGAGCAAACTGTACGAGCTCAGGAATGTGGAATGGTGAAATTAGGTCCAAGTGCTAATTGGTATGAGCGTGAAAGACCAACATTCAAAATTACAGGAGGAACGACGGCATATAGATGTGAATTTCCGTACATGGTATATATAAACAGAAAATAATTAAGAAACATTAGACTGTCAAAAATTATATGTACATATAATGTTTTATAGGTTGCAGTTTTTGGAACTAATGGTAGACATACATGTGGAGCATCATTGATTAATAACGAGTGGTATGTGAATTGTAATGAAATTATGAACAAGTGGCTTATTTTGTACTTTTTAATATCAAGGCTACTCACTGCAGCTCATTGCCTTTCAACTTACAATGCTAATGATGTTAGTCGTCTCTCTGTAACAATAGGAGATTACAATATTAAAAGTACAAGAGATGGGCAACATGAGACAAGGAAAATTGAAAGGATTGTTGTTCATAAAGGATTTGATATAAAAACGTATAAAAATGACGTAGCTTTAATGAAATTATCAAGTCCAGTTAAATTTAGTGATTGTATTCAACCGATTTGTTTGCCTGATGCCAAAAAATCTGATAATTATGAAGGAATATCACCACCTACTGTTATTGGTATAATAATATGATATATAGATATTGAGTAGAAGTCTTGACTGTTTATTTCTTTTTTAAATAAGGTTGGGGACATCAAATCTCTGGACTTTTTGGATCGACTGCTGATGTTTTACGAAAAGTAAATGTTCCAGTATGGAAACACTCAGAATGTAGTCGTATTTTCCAAATTTTTGCACCTGGCCGTATAACAGAATCAAACATTTGTGCTGGAGATGGAAAGAAGAATAAAGATGCGTGTGCAGGCGATTCAGGTGGACCATTAATTTCGAAATCTAAAGGAGTATATGAACAAATTGGAATAGGTATATATAATTAATAATATATTTTGCTTCACTTTTCGATTTTAATATATATTCTCAATTTTATGTATATCAAAACAGTCTCGTGGGGAAAAGTAAGGAAATTTCTTTTACTATAACTTTCAATTTTAATATTGATATATTTTTTAATTTTTTTTCATTCTAAAAGGGATGTGGTAGTTTTCCGGTAAGCAAGCAAGAATTCTTGCAATGCAATATATCAGTCTAATTTATGTTTTACTTATTATATATAGGGAGTATATACAAAAGTGCAATCGTTTGTTTCTTGGATTCAACGTCATATGAACTGATGTTATATACTACATATTTGTAATATTTAATAACATATTATATATTTTTAAACATTCTTGATAGTGAAAAATGCTGATTTTATATTTATAAGTTATTCAAACTCATAAATACATGTCATCACATTTGTGAAATTTAGCTCATTGTCATCTAATTCATCATTCACCTCAGAATTTTGCTATTACAGCACCAGGCTTACATCCTATAGAAAATGATATGTCACTTTATTTGACAGTTAGTATTAGTATATACTCTGGCTCTGGTATTCTCATACATATAATAAAAATGATAAGACAGAGATTTAAAAATACAATGAAAGCCTTTTATTTTTTTATCATGTCACATTTATATTTGCCAAGAAATATCATTCATAAGTATTACATTACATTACAGCTAGATATAATAATACACTCTTTTCCAGACATTGTCGAACGTATAAAATACACTCTACTCTAGCTATCATAGTATTAGTCAGTGTATACATCAAGTGTCTTTTGCTCTTGTAAAACTTTCCACATTCCAAAAGTGGAACAAGCGCAGAAGAGGTGCATAAATGGCAATTCTAACCGGGTATTTCATCAGTTTTTCAGTTATACATATACTTCTCTGATAAAGTCACAAGACTCCAATTTCCAAAACTAAAACCTCGTGCCCGGGTTTCAGATAGACTAATAAAAATGACGAGAGCAACAAAACTTTATAGCAATCATTCCAGTTCAGTACTATAACATCAAATAAAAACACACATCTCTCTTGTTATTGTTTATAAATATGGAAAAGTGGCAATGGATTGCGCTAATCCTTTGTGGATTTGGCTTTTTTAAAGAATATAGACCAAGTGAACCATTTCTTACAGAGTATTTAATTCAGTATAAAAATATTACTCAGGAAGATGTAAGTTTTGTATATACATATACTCAATAATAAATTCATACTGATATTCATATTGATATAGTGAGAGACTGATTACTTATTTATTATTTATAGCTCGTTCATGTAGCTTTCCCAGTAGCTACATACACTTACTTAGGAACGCTTGCAATCGTATTTCTCATAACAGATTTCCTTCGCTATAGATTAATTGTAATTGTTGAAGGATTTGCATATGTGGCAACATGGATTTTATTAACATGGGGAAAAGATTTTACAGCAGTAATTGTAAGTTGGTTTTCAGACTATCTACATAGTTATATATTTACAAATTGTAATCTTAATTTCTGTATATTATTTGTAGTTTGTAGAAATTTTATATGGAATTGCCTGTTCTACAGAAGTGGCATATTATACATACATTTATGCCAAAGTTGATCGAGAACATTATCAAAAAGTGACATCATATACATACTCTGCAATTTTCTTTGGACGATTTGTTGGTGGAGTGACATCACAAATTTTGGTTTCATATGACCTTATGAATTATCATGAACTCAATTATATAACTTTTGGTTCTGTTATAGTAGCTCTAGTCTTATCATTTCTATTACCAAAAGTTAAACAATCAATTTACTTTTATCGAACTGAAAGTAGTAATCATCATGAGATTATTCCTGAAGAAGAAGAAGGAGTTACTACAATTACCAAAATGAGTTTTATGACTAGAGTAAGAGTAGCATTTCCAGTATTATGGACTCATTTTAAAACAGCATATTCAAATCATTATGTTGTCAAATGGAGTTTTTGGTGGGCAGTGTCAACAGCAGGGCACTTACAAGTTATTAATTATATACAAGCTTTATGGGAAAGAATAGAAGCTGGTAGTACATTGAATGGTGCTGTAGAAGCTACTCATACTTTACTAAGTACAATTTTAGCATTTGGAGTTGGACATGTTAAAATTCCTTGGTTCAAATATGGAGAATCATTTCTTGGACTTATTTCATTAATTCAAGCCGGAGTTTTATATTGGATGGCTGTTACAAAAACATTAAATGTAGCATACATTTGTTATATAGCATTCCGAACATTATATCAAGTTGTAATCACAATTGCAAGGTAAAAGAATTATAATTATTTATACATTATATATAATTATACAAAATGCTATTTTCTTCTATTTAGTGCTGAAGTAGCTCAAGGAATTTCAGAAGATAGCTATGGACTTATATTTGGAATCAATACATTTATAGCTTTAGCATTTCAAACAATTCTAACTGTTGTTGTTACTGATGAAAAAGGATTAGGTCTTACAGAAAGGATTCAATTTCAAGTATACGGTGCTTACTATGCAATTCTTGGAATTATATTTGTCATTGTAGCAATATATACATTTTGTAAATATGGTTGTAATGGATCTCCTACTAGTAAAAATTTACAAAATCCTACAACTAATACTACTGATACTGATGATATCAATAATTTGGAACAGAATGGTGCTATAATAATAACTCGTGATGAAGATGAAACAAGAAGTGGTAGTCGTGCTAGATTAGATCCAAATGATGATGAAGTATCCTAGAGTAATTATTATTATAAATATATTTTATTATAATATGTAGTAAGTAATAATCCATGTCACTCAAAGTATCATATACTCAGGTATAATAAAACACATGAATTTTAAAGTAAAAGACTGTAATTCATAGATTGTTGTGTATAGTTTTTCAAAGGTATAGCCAAAGAGAAATTATATGCGGTGAAGAGCTCATCTTCTTCATTCCTTATGTAATGTAATGTAAGTATAAAGTATCATCATCAAGTTTATTGTCCTTTAGAGACTCATCTCTTAGCAAAAACAGGCTCTTCTTACAACTACTACTGTCATAATGAAATCAATGATCCAATTTGTTGTATACTGCTAAATGTATTGTCAAAGCTCAATTTCTTCCTCATATAAGCATGCAATAATAAAGACTATCTATCTACGAAAGAATGATGATGCTATGTAATCCTAAGACTGTCTCTCTCTCACTCTCTTTTAATATATATATATATTGATTTTACTTGATAGGAAGATTACTATGATCAAACCAAATGTTATGCACATATTAGAAGAAGTCTGGTTAGTTTTTATATAACAGGTTCAATAGCACACTGTTTATGAACTCTTGGGAATTTGCATAAAGAATTAGTAAGTTGTTCTTTAAAAGCTCAAACTAAATAAAATTCCCAAGATGGAACAACAACAGAAGGGGTATTTTTTCATTGTAATTTTAGGGGTACTTATTCTAAGTCAGTGTACAACAATTGCTCATGGTGAGCCTTCAACAGTGACTGTATTATTAAATCATCCAACTGATGATACAGAAGTTGGTTATATTGGTACAGTAGAAAAAATACCAGGTATCAAGCCTGTTGTGAGTTTTAAAGGAATAAAATTTGCTCAAGATCCAATTGGAGAGTTAAGATACAAGGTATTACACTAAAGTTAATTAACATGTGCTGAATTTGAATTGTATATATCTCATCACACATATTTTTATAGCCTCCAGTTCCTTATGTTGAAACAAGAGTCAGAAATGCTACTGAATTTCCACCTGCTTGTCTACAATGGGACTTGTTTAAAAATCTAAATGTGATTGGAAATGAGAGTTGCCTTTATCTATCAATATATCGAGTATATGAGCCATCAATTAGTAGACAACGTTCAAATAAAAATATTTTACAACCAGTACTTGTATTCTTTCATGGAGTAGGATTTGTTGCAGGACAAAGTGATACTTATAATCCTGAATATTTAGTTCAAAAAGGAGTTATTGTTGTGACAGTACAATATAGATTAGGACCACTTGGATTTCTTAGCTCAGGAAATTCATTACAGCCAGGAAATATGGTTAGAAACAACATCTTTAGAATCTCACTTGGTTGTCAAAATAATAAAATAAACTTTGGAATTTTTTTAGGGTCTTCTTGATCAAGTTGAAGCATTGAAATGGGTGAAGAAAAATATTAAAGAATTTGGTGGTAATCCAGATTTAGTAACTATTTTTGGGTAAGATTTATATAATTTAATTTAAAAATAAACTTTATAACAGCTAAACATATATACTTTTTTATATGTAGAGAGTCTGCAGGTATGTACAGTAATAAAACTAAATTCAAGAAAATGACAGCTTAAAGTATCCTTAATATAATTATTTACTCAAGGTGCTGTCAGTGTCACTCTTCATTTACTTAGTCCACTTACAAAAGGATTATTCACATCAGCAATAATTCAATCAGGAACACCTATAGCGCCATATGCAATTCAACGCTCACCATTAATTCATTTACAAAAGCTTGCAGCAAATCTTGGTTGTGTTTCAGGAACAACAGAAGTTTTATTACAATGTATTAAAACAGCCGACCCTTCAGACGTCGTTGCTAAAGATGCTTCTAGTTCTGTAGTAAGTAGCCCTGAAAGAAAATCTGGTAGAAGTCATAAGAAACCACCTAATCCAGGACCAGTTGTTCAATATGAAACTACTGCTAATTGGCCAACATATTTAACAGAAGATCCATTAATTTCTCTTCAAGATGGACATTTTCATAAAATACCTGTTGTAATTGGAGTAAATAGAGATGAAAGTGCTTCTGCAGTTATTAGCAATCTTTTACCACGTCTTATTAAATCTACATCAAATGATATTAATTATCCAGATAGAGTATTTTTACGTAAAGTAGTTAGAGCTTCTGGTATTACAAATAATAGTGAAGTAGCTAAATCTGCTATAAAATTTGAATATTTTAAAAATTATAATTTGAGTGATATTTTAGAATTAAAAGATGAATTTATTAGTCTACATTCTGATTTTAGTGTTGTTGCTCCTGTTTATAAAACTGCTGTATATCTCTCAAGAAAAACTAAAGTATATTTTTATAGTTTTGAATATGAAGGAGATTTATCATTTTCTGAAATTTTACTTCAAGCTCCTGATAGAGAACCAAGGCAAATGACTACAACAACAAATTCAACCAATAATAATAATAATAGTAGTACAGATTCAATAACAACAACTTCAGATCAAGAATTACCAGATGAGAATCGTTATGTTATACATGGTGAAGAGTTGTTATATTTGTTCCGATTTAGAAACCCTGCTACAGGAAGTATAGTTGACATTGAAGATGAAGAAGGTAAACAAATAAGAGAAGTGATGATTACTTTATGGTCAAATATGGCAAAATACGGGTTAGTAATAATAAAACCTACATATATGTAATATATTTTATATACAAACAAACATCAATGGATCAATGTCTTAAAAATTTGTCCTATCCTACAGAGCACCTACTGAAGAAAACTCTACAAATACTAGTTTACCAAGTTGGAAACCATTTACAATTAATGGACCATTTACTTTCAAAATAAGTGAAAAAACTAATCTCATGGTGGCATATAGACATAGAAAAATGTTATTTTGGACACATTATATTCCAGCTATTCAAAATCTAAATGCTTGCTCCTAATTAAAAAAATAATATATTTGTGTACAAAAAGAAAATGAATGTTGTAATAATTTAAAAACCAATAGACAAAATAAAATTAAAGTTAATGTTTAATTTTATTTAACGGCAACAGAGTAGTAGTAGTATACATTTTCATTCATCATCTATCTTCTAATCAGGAATATTTTTAAATGAAACAAAAACTTATTACTAGCACTCATATAATAATAATTAAATTATATACTGCCTGTTTGTCATTACACAAATCTTAAGAATTGTAGCAAGACTGTTGAGATAGTAAAGAAAAGTAGAGATTACTTTCATCATCACTTATTATAAGAAAAAAAAACCTTTTTCATTCTATTTTTCTATTTACTAAAATTTTGAACAGAACAATTTTTTTTACAAACTACTTCTATTCTATTTTCTATTGAAATCTTATTTTATGTGCATGCTACGCAACTACTAAACTACTTTTATTATAATAATATCTATTCTTATTTACTTCCACATTTCCATTGACGTCGTCAAAAGTTGATTCTTTTCTTATATTCATGCTGGTCTATCAGAACCTCTTCTAGCTCCGGATCTAGTTCGACGACCCCAAGTAGTTTTATTATTTTCAGCAATTTCTTCTTCTTCAGCAATATCATCATCAGCATGGAATTCTATTTCATCTTGGTCAATCTATAATTAGATGATTGGCAAGTTAACAAAATGTTTAATTATAAAATATAGTTACAAAAACATTTCCATACCTCACTTGGATTTCCTTCAACACCAACAGATCCCTCGTCATTTACTTGTTCAATCTATATATTTATTTAAAAAAAATGTTAACTTCATTAGATATTTCCTATATTACTCATTGACCATTGTAAATCTGTTCTTAAAAATATTACTGAACTGACCTTGTCTTGAACACTGTTACTTTCTTCACTCTCCATTTTCTCACCTCCTCCATCAGCTTGATCTTCTTCACCAACAGTTTCATTATTTTCATCTTCTTCTTTCTTAATATCTGTTGACTGTCCATCATTATCATCTTCATTGACTTTATTAGTTTCATTCATTGATTCATCTCCATCGCCAACATTTTCATCATTGTCCTTTTCTCCTCCACCTGCTGCTGCCGCGGCAGCAGCTTTTTCAGCATCTTCTTTTGCTCTTCTCTCTTCTTCTAAAGCTCTTTCTTTTTCACGAGCTTCATATTTCTTTTGACGTTGACGATGCTCATCAACATATTTAATATGAGTTAAACTCATACAATGTTTACTACGACATTCATCAGAATCACCACGAATAGGAATATATCTTACACAAGCAACACAGTATAAAACTGTTCTCTGCTCAACCAAGTCAAGTCCAAGTTCTTCTTGAGATAAGTTTGTTCCTTTAACATTTTCACCTTTATCTTCTCCTTCTTTAAGTTCTTTCATTGCTACTCTCTATATAATAAGAATAAAATAACATTATTAATATTACTCTTCTCATAAAACACGGGATCAACTAATATATTATAATACCTTTGCATGCTCCAAAGCAGCCATGTGATAAAGATAAACTTTCCATATGCGAAAATCAACATCACAAACATCACATCTTTTATAAATCAACGTTTTGATTTTCTATAAATAATAATAAGAATTATAAATTATTTATTATAATACAAATTCGCTTTAATATTATATTCTTAATACTTACATTATGCACTTCATTGGCTTCATGGTCTTTTGGATCTGTTCTGAAATTCAATTCACAAACTCTACAGTATGAAGTTGTGTCAGATAATGTCTTTTCAGATTTTTCCAATTTTCTTTGTTCATCTCGTTGCTCATTACGATACTTTGATAGTTTTCGTCTCATTTCACTTACTGCTCCATTCATAGCTTTTGTATGCATAAATGAGCGAAGATGCATAGTAAATTCCTAAGAAAAAAGAATGAAAAATTTACATTATTATTATTATTATTACTTAAAAATGATTTCTCTCTCATTCGTATGATCTTACCCGAAAGCTAATGCACTTGACATTACAGTAATGACATCGAAGTTTCAATAAAGTTTTGTTAGTTGGTGACAAACTTCTTCTTTCTTTATGATGATGCTCATCTCCAACTTCACTTCCATCAGCTGCTGTTGTACCACTTTTCTTTGATGGAGAACCTCCTCCTTCTTTGTCTTCATTTTCAGTACCATCAACAGAAACATTATGTGGATGACCTTCATTGATACTAGAATTAGCTGTAGTAGTTATATCTTGTCCATCTTCATCAATCATTGATTTTTCTTTATTTTCTTCATCCTTTTTAGAATCATCATCATGATCAGTACATTTGGGTACATTATTTAAGTCCAAAGTATTTTCAACAGTCTGAGCTACTGTATTATTATTACTACTATTTTTATTTACCTTTTCATCTTGTTGTTCTTTATCATCTTGCTCATCATCTCCACCAACTTCTTCTAGAATTTCTGTACCATCTTCATTGATTTGATTTTCTTTTTTGATCTTGCCTGATTCCCAATCTTCTCCTTTATTAGACTCACTATCTTTACGATCCTTGGATTTTTCTCTGCTACTTGATCTTTTAGAATCAGATCTTGGATCAGTATTGTAATAGCGTCTACTTAGAAAAAATCAGATTAATATAGAGAAATTAAAATTCATTACAAAAAAAAAGATTTTATTTCATGTTTTTCTTACTTTCGTCTATCGTCATCATTATTATTATATCTTCTCATAGGTCCACCAAATGTTGCTCGTTTTCTTATACGTGATGTAACATTAGCTGCAGTTCTTTGAGTAGCTCTTCTCATTGCCAATGATCTATCATTTCCATATGGATGATATCTTGATCCACCTCCACTGCCAAATTTTGAAATACCACCTCCAAATGGTTTTCTAAATGAATCTTTATGTCCACCACGGTATGATGAAGATGAATGATGATGATGAGAAGAATAATTTTCTGGTGGAGCTTGTCTCAATCTAAAATGTAGTATGAAATGGTCCCAAAAAACCCAACCCAATAAAAAATATATTAGTCACACTTATAGAAAAAAGTATTTATCTTGATTACACTACACACACGTATATACTGCAAAAAAGAGAAATCCTATCATGATAATCCTAAATTATATTATTCTCTTTTTTAAATCTCTTTTTCTATATATCCCTAATTTTATTAATTCATCACCAGCAGCACCATACACGACGATCTTGACCGAGTTGACTCTTATTGCAACTCTTTGTTTTTTCATAGGAATAAATGTAAAAGGATCATCATGGAAGTAATGATTAAAAAAGGGAAATTATTATTATGGTATTACTCTATACAAGAGTTTTTCTTTCTTTCTTTCTTATAAAGTAGTAATACTACTTTCATTGTTCATATGTTAATTGTAGTGGTAGCAAGTAGGAGTGTAGTAGTAGTAGTAGAATGCCATAGCAGAAGAAGATTTGATATTCTTTTTATCTGTTTATAAATTATTATTATGATACTTTTTTTCTACATAAAGTTATAGTTGGTTGTAGTAGTAATACTACTAAAGTGCCGAGATTGTTGCTGCTAGAGAGAGAGAGAAAATACTTTGATACCAATCAGAAAATCATGATAATTTTCAGATTCATCAACAATTTTTTTTTTGATTTGAGGATAACAATTACCGCGAGCCATAATAATCTTTGCTGCTTCCTCCTCCGCCTGATCCCATTTTCATAAGTTGTTGAGGAAGTCGATGATTTGATGATGAGCTAGATGATTTAGACATTGTTGGAGGAGTTAGAGGTGGTGGAATTCTTCTTACAACACTCTTTGTAGTTGGTTGAAGTCTTCCTTTACTTGAAGATGAAGTGTAGTCGTCATCAAGATATTTTGAAGAGCGAGATCCTCCTGCTGCTGAATATGATGAATCTTCTCTTCTGTTGTATGATGATGATGATCCTAAATCTGATTTCAATCCAAGTGATGATGAATCATAGTAGGATGATGATGATGACTTGTTGTAACGGCTTGTACCGGCTGTATTACTAGCAGCAGCACCGTAGTCTGCATATCTCGCTGTTGATGAGGAAGTTGAAGATGTCTGGAACAAAAGTGGTTCGGAAATATTTCCAACAATTTTTGCATGAAATTTCATCATGTCAAATACACACAAGGGTATCATCATCAATTTAAAAATAAAAACAACAAAACCTTCAATTGAGATCATTTGATATTTTTTAACTTAAAATTCTTTCTGTTTTTTTTTTGAAGAGGATAAAGGAGAAGAAGAAGAAAATGAACTCTCTTTTTTAGATATGCCTGAGATAGTAGTTTCTTTTTTCAATTCTCTGTCTCTCTGTTTTTTTTAAATTTGAAGGGGAAAAAATCCTTGAATTCTTTCTCTTGATTGATTAAAATGATTATCAGAGAAGTGATATAAATCTGAGAATAATGGTTCTCAAGTTTCTGTCTGTCTCCTGATATCATTAAATTGATTAGAAAATAAGGGAAATTTTGCCCTAACTCTAAAAATTCTTAATTCTAAAATATAATTGAAAGTTTGAAAGACATTATGGTATAAATGAAAATAGTTTTAAAAAAATAAAATTTACATGTGTAGGATACGCATCAGCACTTCCACGACTTCGTTTTGAAGTAGAATTTGCATCATAATAACCAGATGGTGAATGATATCTTTTTGATGACGTTGAGCCATATGAATCTATATTTAAAAAACCATCAATTCAGTAAGTCATTCTACAAGAAATAAAATCCAAGTTAATTATTACCTTTGTAATATCCTCCTCCTGATCTGTGATGGTCCGACATTTTGATTTCTTGTTACTCAATTAATTCTGAGAAAAAAAGACAAAAGAAATTGTGAAATAAGTCATTGTGCATTGACACCGAAAATTAAAACAGAAGCCACTAGAAATAAATACAACCAAAGCATAAAGTTTAATGTTAGTATGATTCTGTTCACTTACTTTAGTAAAACCCCTTTGATTTAATGTCTCTCTAAAAGAAATTGATGAAATCACTAATTAATAATCAACTTTTTAAAAGTTTTTGATGAATTGTAAAATTTTTCTCTGATTCTGCCAACTTTATTGAATGGCATCCAAAAAAGAAATTGTAGCTGCGCGCAGAAGATGAGCATGCTTCATGATGAAAATAATGCAAATGACGTTTCTTCTTTTGTAATGAGGGTATTGTGAGATTTCTCATAAAAAATCAGAAACAATAAATCATAAAACTTTCTGGCAATTAAGTGACAAGTAAATATTATTAGCTAAACTTAATTATTGCATTTAAATTTTTATCATAAAATTATTTCATAAATCATTTATTTTTATTTTTATTAAGTTTTTTTTCAATCTATCTAAAACAAAATGACGTGACAGAATTTCCCGGAATTGTTTGAAATTGTACATTTTCCGCCTACTACCTCAGCTGCTTTATTTTTGCCATATCCTTTTTGTCATTCACCTCAAACATCAAAGCAGAAGCAAGTCGAGAAGAAGACATCATCAAAAAGTTTATTGAAAAACTACGTTTTATTTTTATCTTTGTGAAAAATTAATGGTTACAATTTATAGATTATTGCAGTCATTGTAGTGTAAAATGGCTGCCAACTCTGGAGGAGGCAGTAGTAGTAGTGGTGGTGTCGAGTGGAGCACAATAATTAAGCCATTTGTCACATATTCTATAGGATCCTTGTCCAAGAATGAAGTGATATCATTAATCAAGTCTATTGTTGAAAGGTAAAGTAAAGAAACTACACAGACATATTTGTATTTTTTAGAATTTCAGTAAGAAATCCACTACCTACAAAACGTGTTACTGCGTTATAAAATCTAACACGTAATAATATGCAATAAAGATTGCATATTGATGACTCATGAAATTTATGCTGATATAACAATTTCTTGATTTTATTGCATTTAGTGAAAAAGATTTCGTGGACTCTGTGCTTCCAGCTCATCCACATTCAGTGTTTTATGATGCCGTTACTGTTTTATCAGCTAGTGTCATCACAGCAGCAACAAATATTGATTTTTGTAAGTATAAATTGTTGTTATATCTTTTTGTACTAAAAAATTATAAACCTTTTTATGCAACTTACTTTCTTATAGTGCCAAGATCGAGTTTTCCACTTGCCTGTCAAGCTGCTAAAATCTTGTGCAACTCCTTTCTGGCTAGACTGTCTCATATTTTGAGAGGTGGTTCTCATCCAATTTTGACTGTAAAAACATATATCAATGCTATTCAGGTATGCTAATAATAATAATAAATTCTAATAAATGTATCTTTTTTTCTCTTTTGACTGACCTTTTAATATAATTGATGATGATTGATTGTGTATATTTATACAGGAATTTTGTACAGGGAGACAAGTTCTCACGCAAGATGATGTTGTCAATATACTTGCATTACTCAAGAATCAAGAGTTACCAACAAAAATACAACAGACAGCTCCAAGTACATGGGATAAAGAAGGAACTGCTGCAACCACAGTGAAAGAAGTTCGAAGAAATCGTCTTGATCCATCAGTCCTTTTATATGAACAAATTGCTTTACCAATTATGAGTATTCCACATGATAAACCGATGAATGTAAGAATTATAGACTAACAATAACAATTTATTATTTATTAATTCGTTTGTTTTAAATCTTTTAAATTAATATACCAGAAATTATTTGCTGAAGAAGTTTTACAAATTTTTCAAAATCTTCGTGCTGGACAACGTTTTGTTGAAATATGTTTGGCATTACCTAATTTGAAAAGTTTTTGTCCTGATATTACTACAATTCAAAGTGATGCAGTTCGTTCATTCTATGGAAAAGTTATTGGAGCTAAAAATTCAGGATCTGAACTAACAGCAGTATCAGAAGAACTTGGATTAGTTTATAGATTATTATCAATGCAATTATTTGCTCCTCTTAATTCTAGTGATGGTCAAAAATTAATACAATTAGGTATTGGTTCTATGAATGCTGCATTTGCTGTTATTCAAAATTTTTATGGTAGTACACCGCCTCAACAACAGCAAAATATTAGTAGCTCATCAAATTCTACTACACCTGCTCCTTCAACTTCAACAACATCAAGTTCTCAACAGCAACAACTTCAATCATCATCATCAACAAGTCAACAAAGTTTAACATCAGTTTCAATGAATAATTTAAATATGAGTGAGAGTGATAATGAGACTGGAGTCCTAGTTATATCCGAAGCAATTTGGACACAAAAAAGAATTATCAATATTATTAAAGAAGATTCAGGATTACCGCAATGGTCATGGTTGAATTCTTCATTATTATTTTCAAAAATCCTTTTTGTTAATATTCATGCTTATATGCATCAAGTGACTGTAAATTCAGATCCAAAAATTTCTTCAAAAGATAAAGAAAAAATTAGCTTAGTATCTGTACAACATGCATGGAATGAAATGGTGTCAGCAATAGCCAATCATGGAATTGATCTGTCAAAAAATTTCATCAAATTATATTGTTCACAATCAGAACAATCTACTCCAACATCTACTACTACTACTACTACAAGTCATCATGGAAAAAAATCAAATACATCATCATCTTCTTCTTCTAAACAACCGACTCGTGATTTTAAAATTGATGATCAAATATCAAATGGTGAAAGAATTCGAATCTTTTTTGAAAATTTTAATGCTGTTGAATCACTTGTTCAAATGGCAACATTAAGTTATAGAAAAGCATGTCGTCTAAAATTACAAAAATATTGTCCAAAAATTGGTGAAGGTGATGATGATAATGATGGTATTGAAGTAGGAGGAGGAGGAAGAGAATCAGATCAAATTGCAATTGTAGATCAAGATGATAATAATGGTAATAATATGGATTCAGATTATTTAGATCTTGAGAAAATTGAAGAAAATGAACATATTGATGTTGAAATTGAAGATGAAAATCATAGTATGAGTGATTTAATGACAACAGAAGATGAAGATGATGGTGAAGATGATGATGGTGATGAAGATAGAGATATTGATGATGAACCAATTTTAGGTAAATGGTTTGAATCTGTTTTATCACCACCAGAATTAAATGATGAAGAATTAGAAAATAAAATGTTAAAAGATCGAGATTCTAAAGGAGCTGGAAATGAAGAAAAAATGAAAAATGGTGAAGATGGTGTTAAAATATTAATGGAATTTTATGTAAGAGATAAAGATAGTCCACATGGATTTATGGAATCATCATTAATTATCTTAAGTTTTCTTACAAGAGATATTGTATCAAATAATAATTCTATGGTACAAAGTTTTGCAAAAAGTAGTTTCAATTCAGATCAAATTGTTACATTACTTGCCATCATATTAAAAGACTTGGATCAAGAAAAATCAACAACAGAAATTGGATCAATTTCAACAATTTTTGATGATAATTTAAATCGTATTTATTTGGAATTTTCAACAGAATTAGCAAGACTTGTACAAAATATTTTGGCACAAGGTTTCTTATCAACAACAGTCCAAAGTTTCTTTTTAGAACAATTAGGAATTGATTTACATGGAAGTGGAGGAAGATGGCCATTAAATTTATATCCAAGAGTATTGGCTGTACTTGTACAAACATTACTTTTGAAAACAGATAAAGAACATTTAATTGTATCAATTTTGAAAAGAATGTTGGATACATTAGTAGATGATATAAGTAACAATGGCTTACCACATTCAAATTATTCAGATATGCCAGTAGAACATGCACAAACACTTGTTTTTCTATTTCATACATTGAGTCTGATGCAAAAGAAACAAATTATGATTGATACTGCAACTGCATTAATTACAGTTAGTAAAAATCTAAATGGTGAAATTAGTGAACCACATCAAATGATGAGTCTTGGTCGTCTATTATTATTCTTTGATTATTTTTGTCGTCAATTATATGAACCAGGAATTGTACTTATTAATCAAGTACAATATAATTTATTTAATGATGAATCAAGTCAACAACAACAACAACTATCTAGCGGCACTAGTAATATCGTATCTACAATGCCAACTGCTGCTGCTTCATCATCATCATCAACTAGTAATAAATCATCAGCAAAAAATATTTCATCAAGTAAAATTTCACAAGGAGAAAGTAGTAGTCAAGCTAATTCTGATATTGGAAAAAATAATAATAATTGTGGTGGAACTTCTTCTTCTGAAATGTCTGGAAATAATAATGGAGGAGGAGGAAGTAGTAGTAATAATAATGAGCCACCATGTACTAAGCCATTACCACCAGCAAGAATTTTTTGTGATTGTCCAACAGTTGAAAATAGACTTAGTCCTGAAGCAGAAAATGAAGGCCCAAAACCAAAATTTTATAATCTTGTTCCAGCGGAACCAAATTATCAAGAAAATCCAAGAATGGATGGATTAGCTATGAACTTTTTAATGAATAAAAATGATGCAAATCATAAAGATAAAGTTGATTATGTTCAAATCATTGATGCAATACTAAGTATTGTTGAGCTACAAGTTAAAAAATCACGTGCTCCTAATGGAGTTCTTGGTGGTTTACCACTTCATTATGTTCAATACTTTTTAACTCGTATTGTATTTGGTTTACCACCACCACATGAATATTTAGAACTTCTTCAAGTATTAGATTTAAATGAAAGTGCAACATCTGAATTACTTGAACGTCCTGGTCGTGTATTATATATGATTATATGGCCACCAAGAGTTCGAAATCGTGTATATTCATCATGGATTCGTGATATATTTTGTAAACAAGGATTAACAACAGTTCAAGCAGAAGATTTATCAAAAAAGACAATTTTTTCATCTAAAATTTTAATGAGAATATTAAAATCTGTTGGTGATTGGATGACAACTGATGCTTTAACAGCTACAACATCAGATCATGAATTTCCAGCTTTCTTTCAAGGTGTTGAAGCAGCATTAACATATTCATATGCTGCTTGTACATCAGATATTCTTCAAGAAATTGATTTATTACCAATATTAACAAAAGTTTTAAATGAAGGACTTAAAGCATTAAGAAAATTAGCAATTACATCTGCTATTGGAGAAACACAAAAAGATGATTATCAAAATAGAGAAAAATCTGCTATTCATCTAATGTCAATTAGTTCTGGTTATCTTATAAATAATGCAATGGCTAAAATTATATCTACAAATGTTGAACCAGAATTAAAGAAAGCAATGGATTGTTGTATTTCACAAGAATTTATTGGATTCCCAGATGTTACAGGGACTAAATATAAATCTGATATAATTCCTGGTGAATCTTATCTTCTTGCTGTAATTAATGGTCATATATCAAATGGACATGGAAATTTAAATCATGTATTAAGATCAATTGTCAAATTAGTAGCTGCTGCTATTTCATCAGAAAAATCAAAAACAATTAAAGAAAAATATATTTCATTACTATTTCCATTATTAACAGA
Source organism: Oncopodura yosiiana (assembly GCA_009869805.1). Lineage (NCBI taxonomy): Eukaryota > Metazoa > Arthropoda > Collembola > Entomobryomorpha > Oncopoduridae > Oncopodura > Oncopodura yosiiana. The sequence continues at coordinate 22,940 of VCNE01004074.1, read as the reverse complement.
TAAAACTGTTGAATTCACTGCAGAATATGTTGGTCAATCAACAGAAATTTCATCATCAACACTTGCTTATTCAAAGAAAACTGATGTACCATTAAATTCAGAATTGGTTCAATTATTAGGAAAAGGAACATTAGAAGTTATTTGTCATACAGAACTTCAATCAATGATTAATGACTCAAATAAAGCAGTATTTGTTGAAGATTCATTACAATTTTTAACACAAATATTAAGTGGAAATTCTAAAGTTGAAAGTTATACAACTGCTGATGTCAAATGTAAAGAAGGTGAAGATTTTACTGGATTATTTATTCGACTACTTATTGCAAATGATGGAGATTTACTAATTGGATTAATGAATTTATTAATGACAACAAATAGTGAAGGAGTATTAAAAAGATTATGTGAATTTTTAGCACTTTTATTCTCAACTAATAATAATTCTTTAACATCATCAACTGATGATAAAGATATCAAATTAATTGTAGATTTATTAGTTAAAAATGTTGAGAATCTTGAGTCTTTACCAGAACGTGTATTTTCATCTGACTTTTTCAAAAATGAATATGTTGTTGAAGCTGTATGTAAATTCTTTTCTAGTTTACTCACATTATTGGGTAAATGTGAACATCAAAAAATTGTATCTAAATTTTTATCAAATACAATTGCTGTTACAAATAAGAATTTCTTATCATCAACATCATCGTCAGATGGAAAACAACAACAACAACAATGTTCTTATGCATTTGTTCATGTATTAAAAATTTTAATACAAATGGCTGGAATTTGTGAAACAGAAGATGGACATTCTAAATTATTTCGACAAATGACTGAATGGCTTGTAATTCTTAGTTCAGAAATGGAAGAATATTTAAATACTGCTATAACAGATATGATTGAAACATCAATGATGACAACAGCAACTACTACTACTACGACACCAACTAGTAGTAGCAGTAGTAGTAATAAAATCCTTGGTAGTACTTCTAATACTTGTGCTGCTACTGCTGCTGATATGAAAAAGAAAACTCCTGCTCTTAATGTTCTTGTAACAATTATGGATTATATGTTAGATGTTGGAAAAGCATTGCAAAGTGTTGTTGGACAAAATATACTTACTTCTTCTGGTAGTGGTCCATTACTTCAACGTTTAGCTGATAGAGAACAGACTCCTGGTACATCTAGTCCACCAAATGAAATTGATGATACATTTGATTTATGTGATTCTGAATTGGGTGATGATCAAGGTGATGAAGAAAGTGGTGGTGATGATTCTGATGATGAAGGTTTTGCATCTCGTCTTTGTACTTATACTGTTACAAACAAAGAATTTATGATACAACATTGGTATCATTGTCATACATGTGGAATGGTTGATGGAGTTGGAGTATGCAGTATTTGTGCCCGTGTTTGCCATCGGGGGCATGATGTTACTTATGCAAAATTTGGATCATTCTTTTGTAAGTCAATAATATATATTTGCCTAATCAAATTAATTATTAAAATGTTTATCTTTTTTTTAAAAGGTGACTGTGGAGCTAAAACAGATGGTTCATGTCTTGCACTTGTAAAACGTCCTGTTGTTGCTTCTTCAAGTACTAATAACCAACAAGATGCAACTTCTAATAATAATGCTTCATCTACTACTACTGGATTACCATCAGCATCTTCATCTGGTGTTATTATTCCATCATCACTAATGAATAATACTTCTACAAGTAATAATCCATTTTTAAATGATAGTGGAATAGTATCTTTTGCTGAAGCACTTCATCGAGCTTCATCTCCTACACTTGTAGACTATAAATCAAATTCAGCATCTAATACTTCTTCAACAGGAATGGTTGTTAATAATCTTGAAGGAATATCTTCTGCTGCCATCAAATTAAAACAATTTAATTGGGAAGACATTATGGAGGCTTTCCGTTTATTCAGTGTTAAACTACCTCTAGTCATGATACTAAAATTAAAGGATGCTGTAAATCGTATCAATGGATTACGTACACCAATAGGTGAGAAATTTATTAAAACTAGATAACCAAATTCATTTAGTCATCATAATCACTATGAAACTTTTGATTTGTTTCCCAATAGGAGCATTCATTAGAGTCAAAAGGTTAGAGTTTATAATATAAATTTATTTTTAATTAAAAAGTTAACACAAAGTATTTATTTATTTTTTTCTTCTTTTATTTCTAGTGCACTGGATAGCTTACGTAATAATAAAAATGGACAATTGGAATTTATACCAGATGAAAGTTTACTAGTAGCAACTTTGGGATCACAAGAAGGAGCATTTGAAAATATTAAAATGACATATAATGGTGATAATGGAGCTTTAATTCGTCAATTAATTAATTCTCAAGTTATTCGTCGTACAACTATTGCTGCATTATCAGCTCCAGCTGCACGCCGCCACTATCTTGCGGTTAGTCAAGAAAAAGGAAAACTAACAATTTTACAATTAGGAGCTTTATTATCAGGAGCTGAAATGGGAAAAAAGAAATTAACATTACCAAGACTAGCAACATTAACATTACCATTTACTGCATTAACAATGAATTCAAATCAAATGCGTGATGATGTCCTTGCAGTATGTGGATTAAAGGATTGCCATGTATTAGTAATTGGTACTGGTGGTTCAATTTCATCACATTTAGTTCTTCAACCACAATTAGAAAGTCAAAATCATATTATAAAACCATTATGGATTGCTGGTTCACAAACTGAATTAGCATTATTAACAGTAGATGCAGTCAAGATTTATGATTTATCAAAAGATATAATTTCACCTGTATATTACTTTTTATTACCATCTGGAAAAGTAAGAGATGCTACTTTTGTTAATCAAGGACATTCAAGATATATTCTTATTATAAGTAATGAAGGAAGAATTTTTTCAGAAAAATTGGATGAAAGTACAAGTGCTGTTAATGGACCTTATTATATAACAAATGATTTAAATTATCATACATATGATACACAAATTTTAAATGAAACTGAATCAACAAGCTCTTCTTCTGCTATTGTTCCAAGTGGAAGTGGTGGTGGTGGAACAAGTAGTAGTAGTTCTGATAAAAAGGAAGCTGTATCTGTTTCATTATATTATTCACATGCATTAAAATTATTATTTTATACATATCCAAATGGAAAAAGTTATGTTGGTACACTTGAAGATTTAGCTGGAGCAACACCATTAACAAAAGCTGTTTTAATTACACCAATTAAATCAGGTGGTGGTAGTAGTAAACCAGCAAGTCTTGGTTTAGCTCAATGGAGTGAAGTATTTGGTCATCCTGGTCTTGTTTTTGCTGTTAGTAGAGATTCAACACCATATGCACTTTTAATGACTGAAAATGGATCACATATTCAAGAAATACGTGTTGTTGGAAAAGTTAAACCATTAGATGTAATTGCAATGAGACATATGGCATCTGGAAAAATGAAAACATCTTTATTAATTTTATGTGATGATGGAAGTTTACGTGTTTGTATTTCACAAGATGTAACAGAATTTTGGTTAAATCCAAGACTAAGACCACATCATGATTTTTCATCAACAAGTAGTGGAAATAAATCAGGAGGTGGAGGAGGAGGAAAAGGAAAAAGTGGAAGTGCACTTTCAAGAAAAATGTCAAAACATACTAAATCTGCTAATGGACAATTAACATTTCCAACAGATTTCTTTGAACATTGTCAACCTATGAATGATGTTGAATTTGGTGGTAATGATTTGCTACAAATATATAATACTGTACAATTAAAAAATCGACTAAATACTTCTGGAATGTATATTGTATCAACAAAATCAATTGGATTTAATCTTGAAGTAATTAATAATGATGGAAGTGTTGTAATGACTGGTATAAGAATTTTATTAGGAATTCAAGATCTTAATCGTGCACCATCATTTATACAAGTATTTGGAAGAACAATTACAGTTAATATGACTAGATCAAGATGGTATGACATACCATTAACAAGGGAAGAAAGTTTACAAGCTGATTCAAAACTGATTATTACATTTGGTCCGTCTACTAATGATGCTCAATGTGTTACATTTGTTGATTCTGTTAAAATTTATGGAAAAAATAAAGAAACATTTGGATGGCCTGCTGATGATGAAACTGAAGATATTCCACAAGCAACTTGTTCTTCTACTACTCAAGCAGCAAGTACATCAGCAAGTAGTAACAATAATGATAATAATAATAAGAAAGGAGATGATGTTACTATTGAAAAAATAATTACAAATACTCTTGAATTATGTGAATTAGCAGTTACAATGTGTCCAAAAGAAGTTAAAGATACAGGATCAGCATTATCATGTGCAACAGAAATTTATTTAGAAAATTATCCACCATTTAATGCACCTTGTCGTAGTTTAATGTGTTCTGTTTTATCAAATAAGAATGCATATTATGAACATCGTGACAAAGCTGTTTTTGTACATTGTATTGATCAAGTAATGATTATGAATGAAAAATTACCAAGAGATATTGATCCAGAATATTTTCATCATATTGTCAATTGTGTAAAAAATATTGCTATTGCAAGACCAAATCATATTGCACATTTTGAATATCTTAATTATAGAAGTGGAATTGCTATGTGTGCTCAAGAAGTACTTGAAGTGATGTGTAAAATATTTCAAAAATTGGTTGATATTAAACCAATCAATCCATTTATTGTTCCTGTTGATCGTCCTGGTATTCAACGTGTTGAAAATGTTGCAATGGGCCTAGCTGATATCATCTATTCAGTAATGGTTGCAGATACACCAGTTGTACCTAAATTATCTCCATGCTTAATTCGTTTATTATTATCAAAAAATCATCAAATCTGTGTACCAGTCCGTACAGTACTAGTTAAAAGATTAAGACCTAAACATGTTAGAAAAAGAAGAGTTACTATTCCTGGACCATCTCCACCTCATTGTGCTACACCAGATACTGCAGAAAGTCCAAGAGAATTAAGTAATGGTGGATCAAGAAATCTTGGAACTATTGGAGGAGGAGCAGGAAATAGTATTAGTGGCGGTGGTGGTAGTAGTAGTAATAATAATGTTGGAAATAATGGTGGTCAACAACAACAGCAACAAAATATCTCAGGAGGTGGAGGAGGAGCACCAAATATTCGTAATTTAGAACCACCAAATTTACCTTTAGTTGAAGTTGATGAACCAATAGTAATGTTGGATGGTCAAGAAGGTGTTCAATTACCAATGTTAAATCAATTGGAAGCATTTATTGGACCTGATGGTATGGATTTACAATCTGATGCTGAAGATGAAGCAATGGTTGAGCTAGCAATTGCTTTAAGTTTACAAGAACAATCTGGTAATGGTCCATTAGCATTACAAGGAATACAAGATGGTTTACATGTTTTGGAAGAAATGCATCATCAACATTTACAACAACATGATTTACATCATCATCATCATCATCACGATGAAGAAGGTGTTATTTCACCACCTGAAGAACAAGAAGATCATCATGTTGGAGGTGGTGAAAGTAATGAAGGAGGAGGTCATGAAAGTGATGCTACAGATTCAATTAGATCTGATGATGAAGGAAGTACAGTTGCTACTGAAGGATCTACAATGAGAAATTCAGAGCCAGAACCTGGTGGTTCTGAAAGTTCAGGAAGCTCAAATGATGCTGGTGGTAGTTCATCAAGAAGAGATAATAATAATCCTCTTTCTTCATCTTCTTCTACTACTAATAATAATCAACAAGTTGTTGCTGGTACATCATCATCATCATCAAATTTAGAAGCAATTTTACGTCTTCAACAAAATCAAAATGAAAGTAGCACTAGTGCTGGTGCGGGTGAAAGTAAAGGTTCATCATCAAGTAAAAATAGTGAAAAAGGAGGAGATAAATCTTCTTCTACCACTACTACTACTAATAATAATAATGGTAGTAATAATACAACTCAACAGCAACAACAACAACAATTGGCTAAGCCATTCCGTTTAGCATTAATGAAATCAATTTCAAATGAAATTTCTATATGTCAAGATGCATTGAGTGTTATACCATTATTACAAGTTATTCTTGTAATTCTTGCTGAACTTGATGGTTCAACTGATGAAGAATTAAAAGTTGTTGAAAGTATGGTCAATAATCTATTGAATATGATGAAACCAAATGAAATTAATAAACAAACTGAATGGAAAAGAAATCAACAAAGTGAAATGACATTAGTAATTTTAAGAATGCTCAGTATTCTTGTGAGTCGATGGCGTGGATCTGAACAACGTGTAGAATCAAGTTGGATTGCTAAAGTCACAGCAGAAACAATTTATAATTCTGGAATTGTTGCTTATTGTAAAGTATTACGTAAGTATGAAGTATTTTTAGAAACTATTTCGCGCCTGTCAAAACGAGAAGAGTAATGCCCAGCTCAAAACAAGTGTTTTGGAGCTTGTCATAAAATAATCTAAAACACAATATGTTGCAAAAATGTAGTGAGTGGCGTTAAGCTACGCACATGCACATTTCCGTTCTAAAGCAATGAGGAAAAAAACAAATTCGTTTTATTGACAGAACTTTTGACCACAGTGAAATCGAGATTCAATTTTTTCACCAACTCATCTTTATAAAATTATGGAAATTTAGTGAAAAAATTGAATGTCGATTTCACTGTGGTCAAAAGTTCTGTGTAATTTTGTCTTTTTCTCATAAGCTCTAACATTGTGAGTTGATGAGTGGGGCAACGCGTGAAATAGTGCGACGTGAGACTCGAGTTTTGCCGTAGGATTGTCTCTTATGTAATCATTTCTACCTTTGATGATGGAATAATTGTAGTATGAACAAGATTTCTAAACTTTCCAATTGATGCATCTACATCTTCTGGATTAATAATTTCTTCGTCTTCACTAAAACCAACTGCCTTTCTTTTCTTGGCCGATTTTCTTTTGTCATCATCTGGTATACCTTTATGAATAAATTATTCGGTTACAGTACAGAAATAGAATTAATTATAACAACTGTAACTAACCTAACATAGAAATTCTTCGATTGTGAGCAGTATTAAATTCTGTGAGGTTCTACATACATAAAAAACAAATAAATTAAATCATAATACGTCATCATAATACTTGATTAATATTTTATGTTCTTATTTTACATCTAATTCAGTATCAGTCTCAGGTAATCCAAGCATTAATCCACCTTCATTTTCAGATGTAGATCTTTCTAGTTCTTCCATAACTGAAAAAAATAAGTAAAATAGAAATAGATAGAAGTAGAATAAAAAGTGAAATTTCAAATTGAAATTGAATAGTAAATACCTGGCCTTGGTACAACAGGAGTAGGCCTTTCTCTTAGAGCATAAATCCGTGTGGAAGCTCCAAAATGAAACAAGCTGTCAATTGGTAATTGTGTTGGTTTATTAGATTCTAATCTCATACTGCCAATAAAAGTTCCATGAGCTAGCAAGTAATAGAATGTAACATTTTTAAAAAAAAAACATTTTTTTTGTCATTAAATGTATATAAACAATAAACTTACTACTGCCCAAGTCCACAAGAAATGATCTTTCTAAATGTTTGTGATATATTAGAGCTGCATGAACTCTGGAGCATGATGCATGGTCAATACAAAAATCATTCAATTGAGGATTTCGTCCAAATAAATAGCACTTCTTTTCATCAATCATGAGTTTCTATTGTAAGAAACAAGAGCAACAATCAATAAATAATAAAAAAATCTTCTATTTCATTGATATTTTACTAATTTAATACCTGAACCAATTTGTCACCTTTCATGACGTCTAAATGTAAACCAGAAGGAGGTTTGGAAGCCCTAGTATTTACATAAAAGTACGAAATTAGTTAAAAAAGGAGAACAAATCAATAGAACATTTTGTGAAATTATATTTCTTTTACCAGTTTGGTACATCATAATGGCTTGACATGTTTATTTGCTAAAAAATGATTTATTACTTGCAAGAGAGCTCTAGTAATTTTTTATATGATTAGTGATACTTACAACTTGATACTTTACTTGCACTAAAAAGAAATTCAACTCAAATTTTATTTTAAATCAAAATGTTTTGCACTTTTCAGTTATTTCATGTTATTGTTTTGTGTTTACATTTCTTCTATTTTCTCCGGTTTGTTTTTTGAATCTTGATTTTCGCTGCATAAGCATATAACATGCATCAACCATAAACCCGGCAAATAGCAAAGGTTGAAGGGTTTCTTCTAAAAAGTTGAGGATTCTTTTGTTCACTGCTGAAAAAGTTTGAAATAATTTCAATTTCAAGATATTTAGAGGTAAGATTTTATATCATTTATGTTTGTACTTTTCATTAGCACCATATATCTTAGTTGACACAACAAACACTTTATCAAATTTTACATTTTAATCACAAATCAATGGCATTGTGTTTGTTATCTAATGTGGTTTTTCTCTAATTTGTATTTCAAAGGACAAGCAAGGTGAAGACGAAGAGAAAAAAAAATGGGAGTTGACTTAATTTCATATGGATATGCTGCATTAGTTGCAGGTTTGTTAATTAAATTTGTGCATTGTTATTAGTGTTATCTCAAATAACATCTTACAATTAATTTCAGCCGGAGGTGTTATGGGTTATGCAAAAGCAGGTAAACGCAATTGTTTCTTTTGTCTTTTTAGTAGTTCAAACTTGTATTAAAATTCATTGTTTTTTGTAATGGTTTATTATTATTATAAAGGTAGCACAGCAAGTCTTGGGATGGGTTTATTATTTGGAGCTGTCATTGCTTATGGCGCCTATCAAACCTCACAAAATCCTCAAGTATTTATTTCTTTGTGTTTATTGTCATCTTATCTAATAATTATTTACATATTCTGTCTTTGTTTTGATTTATAGAATTATTTGGTTGGTCTTGGTGCAAGTGCAGTATTGGCTGGTGTAATGGGAAATCGTTTCTATCATTCTGGAAAATTTATGCCGGCTGGAATGGTAATAATTTTTGTACTTACTATTATATATTATTTATTATTGTTTATAATATGTTATTGACATTGACACTTTAATCAAATTAGGTGGCAGCTGTAAGTGCCGCTATGGTAGTTCGTTATGTTGCACGCTCATTTACTGTGAAACAAGAATAATGGAGCCAAAGCATCATAACTTCATTCCAAATATTATTAATTCTTTTCAGGATAAACTTGAAAATCCACAACAATGTAGTATCTTTGTTCTCGCTACTACCTACTATTATTTCTTTTCTATTACATTACATAGTAATAATAAAAATATACTATACAGTACTGGATCCAACCAGTATATAATAATTACAAAGAAAATCTCTCTATACAACGGATGGATGTTTTCATATTATGCTCGTTACAAAGTGACCAAAAGAAAAAGAAGAGCATGAAACAATATTATATACTGACGCAATAATATTCCATAGTAGAGGTAGTGTGAGTTAGTAAATGTAAAGTATTTAGCAAGGAGGTTTTTTTCGTTAATGTCATCAAAATTTACATTTTATATTGATGATGGAATATTTTACATATAGTATGCTTTTAAAATTTTTTCTTAGAAGTACAGGAAGGCGATTTTTCCATAGAATTATGTCCGCCTCAAATCGGTGCATGCTTTTGTAGACTTGTCACTCAGGTTAGGTAGAAGTTACATATCACATTGTGCAATAAAATGTAATAATAAGAAAGGCACACAAGTTTTATATATAGAAAGCGTTGTTCTATGCCGATATAGTTATTTTACCTCTGGTAGAGAAATAAACTACTACAACGTTTTTCATTGCACATTGACGCTGTCCCGCGCCATAAGCATGTATGCTTAAGAGTATTACAAAAAGAGAGTCAGTCAGTTTATACTTTTCATCAGTGAGTGTCAAAAAGTATTCCTGGTGAAGGTGACAATGAAGAGATCGGAGCCACACGAAGGTAATATATATATTTTTCTTAAATTGTAATTTTTCTGTAAGTAAGTATATATATATGCTTTGATTGTAAGATAATTCACTTAACACTTTGTTTTGTACTATAGTGTAAGAAAGAACGCTTCTTTGTAGATATTTTGTGATACGAACATACATTAACATAATTATCTGGCTATCTTTATCTATAATCTCTTTTGTAACTCAAAGTGCCGCTAATGACTAAAGCATCGTAGCATTCAACCATATATTCTTTTTTTCTAATAAATAGATAAATTATTAGATATAAATATCATATGTCTAAATAGATTGGCTAGATTGTTTAATTGTCATTTTCTAAATTAATTATGAACAATATTGTAATTATTTCAATTTCGGTATAAAGAGTATATTCCATTATTGTGATTTAGAGATAGTTTATAGTAATATAAGTATTTATACTTGGTCAGTACCAAAATGCCGGAGTATATATTTTTGTGTAAATCACCTTACTATATATTTGTTTATTACATTCTTTTAGGTGGTCCACCAAAACGGCCAAGAGAAAACTATAATGGAAATGGGGGTGAAGGAAGAGGTGAATATGCAGGAGGAAGAGGTGAATATGCAGGAGGAAGAGGTGAATATGCAGGAGGAAGAGGAGAATATGCAGGAGGAAGAGGTGAATATGCAGGAGGAAGAGGAGAATATGCAGGAGGAAGAGGTGAATATGCAGGAGGAGGACGTGGTGAATATGCAGGAGAACGTGAAGAATTTGTTGGTGGTGGCAGAGGAGAATTTAGTGGCGAAAGTATGAGAGGTGGTGGTGCAGAAAGAGGAACAGGTCGAGGAGAAGGAGGTCGAGGTCGAGGTGAAGGAAGAGGCAGAGGTGGTAGAGGAGCTCGTCGTGGTGCTAGATTAGATCAACATGATATGGTCAACTCACGTCCAACAACTTTATCAACAAAAAGAGGAACATCAGGAAGAACTTATAGTTTTCTTACAAATTATTTTGTTTTGGAAAAACGTACAGACTGGGCTATCTATAATTATAGAGTAGATTTCCTTCCAGATGAAGAAAGAACTTTTATGAAGAAAAGTTTACTTCGACCTCATGCTGAACATTTGGGATCTTATATCTTTGATGGATCAACACTCTATGTTTGTACAAGACTTCCAGAGGTATATTATTATTATTATTATTACTATTTAAAATTACAAATAATGCAAATATTTACATTCTCTTGTTTTGTTTTTCTTATCGATATTATTTAGCCTCTTACCTTTCATTCAATTCGAGATTCAGACAAAGTAAAAATCCAGATGAATATCCGACTAGTAGCTGAACTTCGTAGAACTGATCCAATGTTTTTGCAGTTTTATAATATTATTTTACGCTCATGTATGAATCGTTTATCATTAGAAGAATTGGGAAGACATTTCTTTGATCGTCATAGAGCAATTAGAATTCCTAATCATTATCTTGAACTTTGGCCTGGTTATAAAACATCAATGAGAAATCATGAAAATGAAGTTTTATTAGGAGTAGAAGTTACACATAAAGTTTTACGATTAGATAACTGTTTACAAGTTATGGCAAATCATCGTGGAAAACATAATGAGAGGGTAATAAATTGATTTATTTTTAAAAATTTACATTACAAGATTTAATAGGTGTACTCCCTCTCTCTCTCTCTGTGTTGATTTTCTAAATAGGAAGAAATTTCTAATGAGTTAATTGGTACAATTGTAATGACTCATTATAATCGAAAAACTTATCGTGTTGATGATATTGATTGGGATACAAAACCAACAAGTACTTTTGAAAAGGCTGGAATCAGAAAGACTTATATGGACTATTATAAAGAGGCTTACAATATAACAATTTCAAATGTTAATCAACCTATGTTGGTAAGTCGTCCTAAAAAGAGAGACTTTCATCGTGGAGAAAAAGGTCCAATTCATTTGATTCCTGAATTTTGCCAAATGACTGGATTGACTGATGCTATGAGAACAAATTTTGCTCTAATGAAAAGTATCACAACTCATTTACATGTTGGACCAGAACAAAGAGTTCGAGAAATTCAACGATTCATGAGATCACTAACAGATAATAATGAAGTAAGTAGTAATATATTATTATGCCTCAAGTAAAGATTTTTTTTCCATTTCTTTTCTTCTTTTTTGATTAAATTATTAGGTTAGAGCAGAATTGAAGAAATGGGGATTACAATTTAACTCAAAATTAGTAGAAGTACGAGGAAGAGTAATGGAAAGAGAAACAATTCGCCTTGGTGCTGGAGCTCAAGAACGACCCAATGATAAAGCAGATTGGACACCAGCATTTAGAAGTAAATGTCTAAGAAAACATATAGAAAAGTAATGACATTTTTATGTAAATAATTTTTCCTTTTGTTTGAACAGGCAAAGAAATGTTATCATCAATCTCATTAGAGAATTGGGTCGTTATTGTTCCCTCAAAAGATGCTAGTATTGTTGACAACCTTGTAAGAGTAATGAATACTGTCAGCAGAACAATGAGATTCCTTATTCGTCAACCAAGAGAAATGTAATGAGCATATTTTCTATTTATATATTAGACTAAAACAACTTTTATGTACTTACTTATGTTTTATTTAAAATAATTATACAACAGGATTCGTATTCCAGACATTCGAGTGCAATCATATGTAAATGCCATCAGTCAGGCAATGAATAATCATGGAAGAAATATCCAGATGTTATTTGTTCTTTTACCTAATAATAAATTAGAGGTATACTCAGCTGTTAAAAGACGTTGTTCTATTGATTATGGAAGTAAGAATCTTATATAGTTTTTAAAATTATTTCTAACTAAACAATATAAAATATACTAATTTGTAAACATCTTTTATTATTAGTACCATCACAATGCTTTCTTGTTAAAAATGCTCAAAAACAACAAGGTTAACCTATTTTTTATTTATTTAATTATTTATCACTTATAATTTAGTAGTACTAATAGTAGTAAATATTTCTTAATAAATAGGAGGATTGATGTCAATTGCCACCAAAGTTGTCATTCAAATGAATGCAAAATTGGGTGGTGAGCCATGGAGCGTCCAAGTTCCATTAACAGTAAGTAGAATACAATATGTAATACACGATAACCAATGAAAATTTTCAATGTAATTTTTCTTTTTTTCAGAATTTGATGGTTGTTGGTTTTGATGTGTATCATTGTGGCAAACGCAAGGGAGAAAGTGTAGGAGCTATGGTTGCAACAACTAATCCAACTTTAAGCAAGTATTATAGCTGTGTTTCATTTCATAAAAATCGTGAAGAACTATCCAGTCATCTTACATCTGATCTTACAAGTATATATGAAATTTTTTCTCATATCTAGTTATAATCTAATATATTAATTATATGATGTTAGAATGCCTGCACGCTTATAAAAGTATCAATGGTCAACTACCAGATCGAATTATGCTTTATCGCGACGGTGTTGGTGATGGGCAACTAACTTTTGTGTTCAACACAGAACTGGTTCAAATAAGAGTAAGAAACTCAAATATAAACAAGGATATCTTCGAATTTGTTATTTTTTAATTTATAAATTTTTTTCTATATTTAGGAATCCCTTGCTAAAATATACCAGGGTGCACCAAGACCTCCTAAATTTTCATTTATTGTTGTTACAAAAAAGATAAATACAAGAATCTTTCTTCAAGATAATCGAGCTCCACCTGAAAATCCTGAACCTGGAACCGTTGTTGATGATATTATCACACTTCCTGAGAGGTATAGTTTATTATTATTTTGAATTCTTATTAATTAGAACTTTATTTTTACTTATAATCTGTTTTCTTTGCTCAACAATAGATATGACTTTTACTTGATATCACAAAGTGTCAAACAGGGAACTGTTAGCCCAACCTCTTATAATGTTTTGGATGATTCTCAGGGTCTTGATGCAGACAAGATTCAAAGATTTACATATAAACTTTGTCATATGTACTTTAATTGGAGTGGTACTGTTGCAGTTCCAGCGCCTTGTCAGTACGCACATAAGTTAGCGTATCTCACTGGACTTGCATTAGGAAGTTCAAGTAATGAAAAATTGTCTCATCTTTTACATTATTTGTAAAGAAAAAAAAGTATATTACCAGATCCTTTATAAAATAGCATGCAACTCTCTTTTTTTTCTAGTAAATTAGGTTATTAGTTAACTAGTTACATAATATGTAAAAAAATGTATAGCATCACAAATATATTATGGAATTAATATATTATTTTAACATGTAATCACAGATATACATCACAGAATTTTACATATATACTGCACGTATATGTATTTTATCCAATTACTATTTCTTTGTCTTGATAAAATATTATTAAATAATATTATATATATCATGTTCCTTTTATTAAAAAAAATATTTTTAGTATCCAATTATATTGTGTAGCATATACTTGTATGATATATCTAACAAAAATGTTTTTAGATAGTTAAAAATAAATGCATGTGTTGCAATTTTGTTCATTCTCTCTGCATCACATAATATGTAACGTAATGTACCTTACTTAGGTATTATTTCTTTTGTAAAAATAAAAAACAAAATATAAGCAAAAGCAAGTAAAAAAATCTTTCTGGCTACATACGCTATATACTTGTCATATCGATCTTTTATTTCATTTTCATCCATCAATTATATAATAGTGAGACAACATCACATCAGCAGCCACCTCTTCTTTTCTTTCTTTATCTTTCTGGAAAAAGGGAGTTGTCTAATGAAAGATACGCGCATACGCTAACTAAAATTCTATGACGTAATATGAACAACAGTCTAATGCAGATATAAGATATCTAGTCATAGTGTACTAGAGCTTTCATTTGAAATATTCATTTTAGAGTTATTGCCCTAATGAAACTGTTGTCATTACTAATCATTTTTATATGACTAAATTGAGGAAAGTATATTAGAAAATAATTGACACATGCTAACGTCTCATTTGAAAAATGACACATTATTTTTCTCTTTCAAACGTGAGACAGGAAAGAATAAAGGAAGAGGCACATTGCACCATCTCGTTTTTTGTCTGCCTACCATTTGGCGCAAGCGTACATGTAAGGAAGCGAAAGAAGTAAAGTCTTAGTGGATGACAGTTTCAGCCATTTTAGTCAGAGAGTTGTCTCGGTGTTGTGTGTCGAGTAAAACCCGTCTGAAGAATATTTGTGAATTCAAAAGAAATTTTAGATTTGGAAAGTAAATTTTATAATTAACTTTTTTCGGCCAATTACAAGGTATTTTGGGTGAAGTTAGAAACTTGAATTAACCATGTCTGAAAGAGAAGACAATGTGTACAAGGCAAAATTAGCCGAACAAGCCGAAAGGTACGATGAAATGGTTGAGGCCATGAAGAAGGTTGCAAGTATGGACGTTGAGTTAACAGTAGTAAGTGTTATACATTAAATTCTTATTTATTATAATGCATATTTTCAAGTATGACAATTATTGTACTTGTATAAAATTATTATGAGCTTACCAAGACCGTCAGTAGTAGAAAAAAATAGTTGCTTGGTTTTTGTTAACTGTAGACAGAGTCTGTACAAAAGACAGGTACAAGTTTACTTTTTTTATTATTATAGGAAGAAAGAAATCTTCTATCTGTAGCTTACAAGAATGTAATTGGAGCTCGTCGAGCTTCATGGAGAATCATCTCGTCAATTGAACAAAAAGAAGAGTCAAAAGGTGGAGATGAAAAGTTGGAAATGATTCGTAATTACCGAGCTCAAGTAAGTATAGTATATATTTTATAGTCAAAACACATGTGTTTCTTTAACTTGATGTAATTAGATGATATAGACTGATTTATTAACATTGTCACTTACAATAATTATTTGATAATAGGTTGAGAAGGAATTGAAAGAAATCTGTTCGGACATTCTCGGTGTGCTGGATAAACACCTCATCCCTTGCGCTAGTACCGGAGAGTCTAAAGTGTTCTACTACAAGATGTATGTATTATTATTTATATTTATTATTTTGCTATTAGTCAGTATATATTTATAGTTGCATTTCATTTAAGCTAGAATGACATCATAAAGAAAAGGAATTTTTGCTTGCTTTAGTAATGCGCATATTAATATATCTGGTAGTACTATATATATATTTCTATATATGGCATTGCTGCATTGAGGAGTTTCTGATTTGTCAGATAGGAGTCTGTCAAAACTGCACAAGTTTTTATACATTTTCTGCTAAAGTTTAAACACATGAAAAGTTAATAATCAATTAAGAAATATAATATTAAACTTGTGGGTAACATGCGAATCAAATCTTTTATGTCGCGCTCATTTTTTAATTTGTAATTTTAGTTTAGTTTCTTTTCTTAAATCAACGTTATTAAAATATAACTTGCCATGAAAAATGATCTAGTGAGCTAAACTAACCGGCATTGTTATTAAAAGTTACACAAAACTATAGAGCGTAGTTGTAATATAACATTTGAAACAAAAAATGTCAACGCCCTATATATTACGTTTTTTCTCTCTATATATATATATACAACTACACCAAAAGTCACAAAAATTCAATATAGAGCAAAAAGTATGCAAGATTTTAATCGATTTGTTCTTTTATGTATATGTGTAAAATATAGGAAAGGAGACTACCACCGCTATTTGTAAGTATTTTTCTTATTTCATTAAAAACATACATATTAAAACTCCTATACACATTTTGAACTGCAATTTTTGTATTTTTTGTAATCATTTAGAGCTGAATTTGCAACTGCTGCAGACCGTAAGGAGGCTGCGGAAAATTCACTCGTAGCATACAAGGTAATTAATTATTAATAGTAATTAATGTAGTGTTTATATATTAGAACCATTTATATATTGAAGTTCTCTTTATATTTTAAAAGGCCGCAAGCGATATCGCAATGTCGGAATTGGCTCCAACTCATCCTATACGTCTTGGTCTTGCTCTGAATTTTTCCGTGTTCTACTATGAGATCTTAAACTCAGCCGAGAGAGCATGTCGATTAGCTAAAGCTGCTTTTGATGATGCAATTGCTGAATTGGACACATTGTCTGAAGAGAGTTACAAAGACTCTACTCTCATAATGCAGTTGCTTCGCGACAATCTCACTCTCTGGACGTCAGACATGCAGGTATGTTTTAATGTCATAATTATTTATGGAAAGTTATTTAGAGATATGTTTGTATAATATAATCTATATATATAAATATATATTATTAGACTGAAGGTGGCGAAGCTGAGCCAAAGGAACATCTTCAGTAAGTATTACTTTGAATATATGCATTGTGCTAATTATTTACTAACTAATTATTCTTGATTTCTTCAAAGGGATGTTGGAGATGACCAAGATGTGTCATAATGGCTCCCTGTCTCATCTCTCATCTCATCTCAACACATGGATTCCTCACATCCTCCATACACTACACACAATAGATGTAAGCATACTTTGTCCTCCTTCTAAGAAAAAAAAACCATCAAATTTACAAAAAAGCAAGCAACTAAAAACTGGGCACAGTTGGTAGTTTAAAATGATATTTACATAAAATATATATATATATATATATAGATACATTCTCTCCAAAAAAACTATTCTACTTATTATACCTTGAGAGTAAAGAGGGGAAATGAGAAAGAGAGAGGGTAATTAATTAATAGGTTATTATATAAATAGATGTATCTTGATGTAAAATAATATACTACAAGCATTAAGAAAGTAATCTGAATTGGGTATATTGCTAAGAATATAATAATAATAATCTATCTACTAAGAAAATTTTCATTCTTTTTTTTAACTAATGACAAGCTGATGATTTGGGAAGTAAGTAAATTTTGACATGATAAAGTTAGTCCTTTTATGTGTCACTTATCAGCTGAGTATAGGAAAAAGAAACATCGTTTTCTTTTTCTTATCGTTGATAAATCATATTCAATATGAGAGTAACATCATTTCAAAGTTTACTTCCTTTCAAATATTATCTTCTTGAAAGATTATTATTCTAAAAACAACAACTGTAGAAGTAGAAAAAAATTTGAACCAGAATTTTTGCAGTTTTTTGCTCTTGCAACAAAAAAAAATGTTTACGCTACATTCAGACCACAGGGGTGAAAATTAAAAAAAAATGTCAGTCACACAAACACCAATTGTGTAGTATATAGATAGGTAATTTAAACTAACTCAAGTCACACATATTATTACTATTATTATTATCATTATTATTAATAATTATTATTACATAACTGACGCTTGGAAAAGCTACCTTATACATAACTCTTCCGGGCGACAAAAAAAAATTAATACAAGTATTGGAAAAAACTGATTCATCATTACTAGTGGTGATGATGTTTTGATGTATACATATATATATATTATTATTATAGGATTGTATGTGTAGTATTGTATACTGTGTATACTTGCCACCTGCTTCATGCATGGAAATGAAGTACTTACTTAAACTTCTCTAATTACACTTGAATTTCCGTATATATATATATAGATAAATATTTCTTGGTTGACCGATCATGATTACAAATTTTAATATTTAATATGATTATAAATTATTATTATAAAGCAGAATTACATTTCCATCAAAATCCAGTAAATTTTAAAAAATAGAAAAAAATGCGCTTCATGACAAAGAATTACACACAAGATCTATTATACTAGAGACAAGAAGAATATGGTGGTGAGTGATTATTATGATTACTACGACTTTTATAATATAAAAAAACTTATATAATAAATATATACATTATACAATACAATACAACAATGCTTACTACTGCTACAATTAGTTAAAATATCAATTTTATTTGCTCTAATATAATCAGACTATTACTACTACACTTCTCAGTTTTTTTTGTGCTACTATATATATATATGTTTACAATATATATAAATATAATATATACTCTATCAATTTTATTGGTTAAAATACCCTGTGAAAGGAATTTTTTTTTTCATAATATTATATTAGGCAGAAAAATAAGAAACAAAATTTATTAACCCCTTCCCTGATTCATTGATGTGTGTTGTTGTGTATGTTTGTAGTGGTTGGTGAGATGTTCCAATGATGTTCTTTAAATTGATGTAAAGTGTGTACAATGCAAAGAAAAAAAAATGAAATAATAAAATCATTCCACAAAAAAAATGTAATTTGGGTCAGGTCACACTACAAAAAACCAAGAGTAACAAACAACAGTCGTATTCTCTCTCACACCTTACTGCATTGGAGAGTTGATACTTGATCATAGTAATTAAAAATTAACATAAGTAATTTGAAGCATTGTTGGTATGATAATTAAGATACTTGCTTCATAATAATGTGTAACGTATTATTATTATTATATTATTATTATAATTAAATTACTATTACTATTATATGCATAATTACTACTACTACATATAAATATACTAAGTATAAGAACTACATTACAGCACATAATAAAGTAATAGTCACCCGTGATGAGTTTGTAAAAAAAAACAATTGTTGTTGTCTGTCTTCATATATGATGAGTTTTTTTGTTCTTTGTACACAAGTGTGTTGTACAGAGCGTATTAATGTGCATATATTAGGTAAAGAGATGTTGTAGATTGATAAATGAGTAGATCAAAAAAAAAACGATGACGAAGAGTGTGGATTTTTTAAAAAAAATCATCATCATTGTGAGTGACACAACTAATTTTGACTTTTGATGGACGATGAAAAATATATATATATCTACTATATATATATTAATAATTACGCTATAATAAATGGTGTAGTGAATAATATATAGATGTAAATATATCTATATAGTGCTTTTCGTCTTTACTATGACTGATTGGATTATTGAATTTTCAGGGAAGATTTTTTATATAGGGCCAACCTGTATTAACCTATTCATATAATATGTGTAGTAAGTAAAATATAAAGACTTTTTTGTTGACATACTTGTTTATGGTTTTTTTTTTGTTGTTTAAATTAACTAATTGTTATTGATTATTATTATTATGAAGATTTTTCAAAAATGTCAAATAGAAAATATGATGATGCTGTGTTGAATGAATTTTTTGTTTTATAATAATTGTAACACATTATATAACGAACTATATATATTATATTACCTACTATAATCTGCAACATTAGATTTCACCTTTCACACCATTATTAAGTAATACAAAAAATATACATTAATTAAAATCTGCCAGAAGAAATCAGTTTCGTCAGTGTGTCATATAAAGTATGTTCTATGTTTGTTGTTTACTCTTTTAATTTTGAGAGAGTTGATTACAAAAGAAATATATATAATTGTTTGTTGGCAGCATGATTGCTATTGCTAATACTACACACCTTTTCTCGTCATTGTATATGGGGGCCATTGTCGCGTTTAGATTTTTGCTTTTTGTATGCCTTATTTGTTTCCTTTTAAAACGACTCGCTCGTCATCATTTATGATTATTATTATGATAAAAAAAACAAAGTCTCTAATCAATAAGCGGAAATCAAATCTTGAGTGCTTGAAGCTGTAAGGTGTATTATGACTTGTAATGACTTAAGGAAAGTAATAAATTTATGAAATGAAATTAATATAAAAACTTGTATGAAAATATAAAAGAGCTTTAATTTTCATGAAATATTAATAGGTAAGTTTTTTTTTACATATGCGCTAATACAAACTTTTATCACAATGATATATGCTGTATATACACACAAGAACAATATGTTGATTATCCATTTGATGGGTTATTTGCATTTTCATTTGCTGTTGCTGTTTCCACACTAGTTTCAAGTTGTTCCATTATTCGATGTTTTTCCATTTTGTATAAAATTGCTCCAAAGTTTGTTGTTTTTTTCTTGGCACTTCCTTTAGGTATAGAAGTTTTAACAGGACGACGAAGGGTAGGTGTACTTTCTTCTTCAAAGTCAAAATTATCGACTTCAGCTTCAGTCCTGTTTGTACATCAGTAAAGAAAAACATTATTAATAATAGTTCATACTAAATCATTGTTCACGATCGAACGTACTCTTTTTCAGCTGGTTTTTCCGATTGTGTAGTAACAATTTGAGGTTGTTCTTCTTGACTATTTCTTCTTCCAGGAAACTTCCAATTCAATTCTATATATTTGTTTTGATTAACACGTTGATACAATTCCTCAATTTCTTCTACTTTTGGAGACCAAACATTCCCATTCTGAAGTCGAGTTAAAATTTTGAAATATCAAATAAGGTACATATTTTTTACATTTTTATCTACTACTTACTAAAATAATATATAATATACTTACACTTATTCCAATACGACTAAATTCCTCATCATCTGAACAGTTTGCTATTATATCAGTTGACATTTTGTGTCAAACAATTACAAATTAGAATATATCGATCTTTTCTTTATTTACAATTTAATGGATTTTTTAAATATGAAATTGACGGCTTTTTATACTTGTGTAGTAGTGATATCACGCTAGCCATCTATGTTGAGAAAAGGAAACCACCTTATACGTCTATTGTTCTCCGATAATCATAACAATAACAAAACAAATCACTGATATTATTTTTTAAAGCATACGAGTCAAAATTATATTAATTTGATTTCTTAATAAAAATTGATTGTGTTTAGTTTTATTTAGTGACACTGTGAAACAATTGGAATGAAGTTTGCTGTTTTAGTGAAATGAACAAACAAATCTAAAAAGTAAAACCACAAATCTTATTGCAAGATATTTTTATTTGTTTTCTGAAATGAACCCACTGTGGACGTGGAACTGATCCAAAAGCAACATTAATAGTAATTGGAAGGCAAGTAGTAAGTACTTCTACTCAATAATCTATTCTTTTTTAGTCAGTTAGTAAGGCACAACTCTATATAAATCATATTTATAATGTTTGCAAACAGCTGATTATTGTCATCATAGTGTGCTGTAACATTTTTTGACAGAGAAACTCAAACATTTTAGCCAACTTGGAATATTTATTTCTCTGCATGATGGAAATAGATTATAAATTGTTTTCATTATAAAAGAAAGTGTCAGATTGTCAGAATTCATTTATACAAGTGTTAAGCAGTGATGGATGGATGATTGCCAAGTGAAAAATGCTTGTTCAATTTCGACACATGTTCTCCATTAATACAATAGAAGGAATTGTTGGTTTCATATTAGATTTACTACTAATCTTGTTATTCAAAAATCATGGTTTAAAAGTTGGCATATTGCATTGAGTATTGTGTAATATGTAATATCTTTATTAACTAATTTTCCTGAATTTTGTACAAATATATAATATAATGAGTAATGATAGTAGTTGCGTTACTATTGAATATTACTTTCATTGTTATTGGACTATTAAGACAAGAAGCAGTTGAGGTGAAGGTAAAATCATAAGACCATTACTAACTACTTTAGTTTATAGCTGTTAGTAACTAGTTAATTAGTAGTGGCCTAACGTATCTCTTTGTAGTTAAAGCCTAGAATTAAACTTGATGTACAGTGTACAGTCGAATATAGCACCTCATTATTACTAATAATTTATTAGAACTTTGGTACACCGGTTTTTAAAACAACTATAGGTGAGTATTTTTGTAGAGATAGATTGTAGATCATGTCAAATCAAACCAGTGGCATTATGTATAACACAGTGAGTTGATTTCATCAAAGCTTTTATATGTACTAATTTCAAGGTAGAATACACCTTGGGAGCGTCATCACGGTCTATGACTCACTATTTGAGATTTGACCTTATAGTGTCTTCTATCTATACCCTCATCTCATCTCATAAGCATATACGCAATTTGCTGACATTGTAAATTCAATTCTGTGTATATTTGTATGCATTGTATAGTATACATACAGGAAAGTTAGGTTTCTCCTAAGATGATGTTGTCATTTCATTCGATTAACACTTGACGACATGGTTCAAAAAACAATAAATGGAAGGAACAAATAGACAACAGCGCCCACACTTTCATTCAATTTTTACTATAGGCAAAATTGCATGGAAATATGGTTTCTATGCAAGTTACATAGGTACTGTGAAAATAAAATGAAGATTTAA
>VCNE01004072.1:0-11988 GCA_009869805.1 Oncopodura yosiiana | reverse complement strand
ATAAAGAGGAAAGAAAGAGAGAGAGAGAGAGCAAA
The DNA here is from genome assembly GCA_009869805.1 of Oncopodura yosiiana. Lineage (NCBI taxonomy): Eukaryota > Metazoa > Arthropoda > Collembola > Entomobryomorpha > Oncopoduridae > Oncopodura > Oncopodura yosiiana. The sequence continues at coordinate 11,953 of VCNE01004072.1, read as the reverse complement.
GTACATCAAGAGCAAATAACAAGTATCTCTCTTTTTCTAAGGTAAAGTGAACTCAACTTGAAATTGTCTACTCTTATTTTCTCAAGTGAAGTACACGCAATCTCATATATGTAGTTGAAGAAAAAAAACCGCTAATGTGCATAGTAGATATATACACAACATACATGGACAATTTAGTGTAAAAACACCAAAGAGTTTAGTTGTTTCATGTTTCCTTGAACTTTATAAAGAAAAGAAGCAGCATAAAACATATGTCCATGAAATACACTTGAGTCTTCTTGTGATGTAAGAAGATCATCAATTTCAACGTGATGATTATTATCAATTGTCTCCAATTACCAAAAGAGACACTCATAAAAACTTAGGGGACGGATTTAGTTCTAAGAACTAAAAGAACCTCATCGTTCTACTTAGTGGAGGGGAATGAAGTAAAAGTAACTGTGTCGTCTTCTTTAAGAGACAGTTGCGAATTGTATAACTTGCTACTCTTACTTAACTCAAAAGTACTACTCTACTACTACTAAAGTTTAGTAGTTTCTAAAACTTTGTTGTTGGTTTCACGAGGTATTATTATATTCCATGAGCTACACTACTCTAGAGAGATTTTCATGAAGACAATAATAATATATAGTAGTCCACCATTATAAAAGAAGCTCTCTCTCTTTCTACTACTGTGGTTTGAAGAAATGTTGAAGAAAGCAGTGATGATGGTAGCTGAATTAGACTGGAAAAAAGATTCGAGAAGCAAAACAAGAAATACCAAAAGATGATGCTGTAGCAGCTGAGCTGTTGGTGAACTAGACCCTTGAAAAACGGATAAGAACAGAAGTATTTATAGATATAATCCAACCTTCCTTCCTTCACTACAATGCAGTCAGTGAAGAAAATCGATTTGGATTCTGTATCATATATATATCCATACTAAACTGGCTGAACAAAATACTAGTAGATCCTATTCTATATATGTAACTCCACTTCATTTCAGCACAAAGTCACAACAGTCACTCACTCAACAAAAGTCACAGCATCCACCAACCAACTTTACTACATTCATTCTGGATGGACTTCTAAGCTAAGCTAAAAGATACACATTTTATATACCTACATATATCTACAACTGATGTTACTTTCTCTTTCTGTTTTGTCCAAGGGGAAGAGAGAAAATATACAAAGAGACAAGTTTTCAAAGTTGCGAGAGTTGTTCGGTCCACGTTTTACTTTTTACTCTGCTCTAGTCTGAAGCTGCTGCTGTCTACACTACTTTCTAACTTCAATCACGTTTTCTATCTCATATATTCTCTTGTGTTGTCCGTCTTCTGTCTTTTTTTCATGTCTCGGCTTTTCTTTTTCTCTCAAGACCGACACAGAATTTTGTTTTGTAGGATTTTTGTTAGAATGAAATAGACGAGATTTCTTCTCGGTGAAAAGACACATCTAGTAAAAATATGTGTGTAAACAACTGACAGAAACATCAGAACCAGAGCCAAAATAAGGAACGTCAGCCGAGGAGAAGAAGAAAATGAAACTCAAATTGAAACATGTTTGTTGAAATGTAAAATGAAAAACTAAATAAGCTTTGAAATCTCACCATTCTATACATTCTTACTGCCATTAGTTTAATCAAGTATCAAAGGATATTATCATTTTCCCTAGTTTAAAAATCTAGTCACATTTTCATTTAACTTTTGATAGACTTTTTTTACTTTCCAGCATGATTTTCTGTCACGGATGTTTAGATTTTAGATAGCATTTTATCAGTTGTATGTAAATCACAAGGGACATTATAAGCACAACTCTCAGAGCATTGGCCTTTCAAAACAATCTTGTAGTCTTTTCTCAATAACTTAATATTAAAATGCTATTTTCTCTAAACACTCCTACCGAAAATCTCCTGTTGTTATGAACTCGTAGTAGTAGCAAAATGAGATGACACGGGAAAGAAACAAAAATAGAAGATACACAATATGCTAATTTTGAAGAGAAGAAAAAGCCTTTTTACTTTATTCCTATTTCGTTTACGTTTAGTTATTCTCTCAACACACAAAGCTTCTACTTCAATTTGTTATTCTATTTGAGATTGCAGATTTTTGTACTCTCTTCTCACAAAAGGATTTTACGACGTCAAAGTGAAAAGCTTTTGTGTTTAGTACCAACAACTTATATATACACTTTGTATTTACAATACAACCCAAAAAAAGAACTAAAAATATATATCCCACTCGTTTTTGCTACTATATAGTCAATTCTGCCACAATATTAAAGTACATAACTACTACCACCAAACCAACAACGTTTGTTAGACTTACTCTTTTGGATTTCTAATTTGGTTTTATGAATCATCCTCTCCTATAGTCTATGAACAAGAACGACGAATGTGCAAAACATTGCAATCGAAACCCCAAAAGAGTCTTTGTCCTTTCATTCTCTAAACTACGCTTAATATTCTGCAATACACAACAAATAGAAAGACTAAAAGAGTAATTCCCATTTTAATTGGATCTCTTTCTCTCTATATATACCACTTGAAACTGAGCTTATAGTATATACAGTAATCCTTTCGCGCTACTCTATTTTTCGCCATTATGTTCTCCAGTTCTTTCTACTAAAGAGAAATTAATTAATGTTTAATTACATGAGTACTGTCATAACGAAGAATACTTTAGTTTTTCTATAAACTCTTGCCACAATACACGTGTAAAATCTCTGCAAAGAGCCTATAAACGAAAGAGGAGATACAATTCATATTAAAAGTATAGGATCACCATTCTACTCTCTTTCTCTAGTCCTCTTTAGCCATTATAAATAAATATGTAAAGACTTTCATTGTTGAGAATCTCTCAAGACTCTCTAGAGTAAGAAGATACAATGTTGAGAAAACTTACTTGCTATGGCCTTTGAAAACAGTGGCATAAGAGCCTTCACCAAGCTGCTCCAATTTTATGTATGCATCTGATTTGCCAAAAGGACTATCCCCCTGAAACACACAAAATAGAAATAGGTCAGTAAGTAACATAATATAGTGCTGTACAACATAGTTAAAGAAAAAAGCATATGATACATATATACATATAGAAACACAAATTTATATATTAGTTTTGTGTTCATATATACTTTCACCCTTCTCTATCTCTCTTTCTCTAATATTTATTCTCAAAGCTATTTTTGGTGTAGAGAAAATTCTTTGAGAAAGCTCTTAAAGGTACACAAGCAAGAAAGTATATAGTAGCAGAGATAGTACATAGCTTGTTTTCCTATTAGCTCTTTATGACCCGTACAGTCATTTCAACAATGTATCCTTGTGGAGCTTACATCTTATTACTTTCCTCCTCGTTACACATTTTTTCTTCAGACTACCAGAGAGAGAGAGTGAGTCAGCAACATACACACCAAAAGAGAAAATGAGATGCCGTGTTTTTTCTCCTTGCAAAATAAACTAAGCCCTAAAGGATATGAAACCATGTCTTCGTCTCATCCTCAGAAAAGTTGCAAGTTTTAAACGATTTGCAGACGTAAATGACATGGAAAGCCAATCGATTGCAAGAACTTGAATATGGTGAATATAGTAAAAATAAGTAGCAACATAGAAAGTTTACTACCACTTTCACAATATCCAAACTTTTTAGTAAATAGAGCAGTCTATGAGGTTTTTCTATATACCTATTTACAAAGTACTTACCACTTGCTTTCTCTGACACAACACTGTGAAGAAGAAGAAGAAGAGCTCTAATATATGTAAGTAAGTCTTGAAGGCACTTCAAGCGAACGCATCAAATTCACTTTTGCCTGCCTGCCTGCTTTTTTGCTATATATAAAAAAGTGCAAATAAACTAAGATAAACTACTGACGTTGACGCCTCAAGTGATGATGTGAGATCAGCAATATGCCCTACTATATAAGGTTCTAAAGCCACACATATTAGTCATATATCTATGTAAATGTAGAATTTATGTATAATCTTTCATGTGAGAGAGAAACAGATGCCGTACATCGTAACAAGATATATTTTCATCTGTAGAAATATGTACAGCCTATTAATATATGGAACATCGCTCTGTTTTCTTTTCATTAAGAGAAAACTGAAAAGCAAACAGAGAGGCAAATCAAAAGCATCTGTGCTTCACTGAACCGAAACCAACAGTCAGCAGTCTTCTGTGTCAGTTGTATGTTACTATTTACATAAAGATTCATTTAATATTATTATCAATGTAGTAGAAGAGTCTAGCATAGCTAAAATATTTTATAGATAGACCTTCAATTTGTTACAAAATCATTGCATATATATGTATATAAACAGACAAAACTATAAAAGATGAAAGCGTACAAAAATTATTGACCATGACAAAAATTCCAAGATCAAACCTTTACATTTCTTTCATCTCAAGGAAAGAGAGAATTCAATTGATTTTACATCAAATGAAATCATCCTTCTTTTTCGGTCTTAAAAATGTATGTTGTTTCAAATGTGTGTTGGTTATGTTATGCTACACTGATGTTTATCACATAGAAAAATATAAATATATACAGTGCACTGTATTTTCGACACCTTGGACTTTATTTTTCTATGCGGTAGCTTGTACATGACGAGTGAATAGTGATTCTGATGATGAGATAATTTATATATACGTGGCGTAGAACACTACAAACACCCGGATTTTTCTTTCTTTGACAACTTCTTTTTTGAGCCTTTGAGATATCACATACTTCAACTCTTTTCTGTACTACAATGCATATAGAAAACTAGCTCAAGTACAACGGAAGCCGAAACGAAAGCATAAAGCTAAGGTAGTANACTTGGATTTTTCTTTCTTTGACAACTTCTTCTTTGAGCCTTTGAGATATCACATACTTCAACTCTTTTCTGTACTACAATGCATATAGAAAACTAGCTCAAGTACAACGGAAGCCGAAACGAAAGCATAAAGCTAAGGTAGTACATAAAAAATGGACAAACCACATGAAAATCACTGAAACTCTACACATGTGGTGACTGAATGATTTCTGTCTTCTACAGTTTAGTACCAAATACAGAGATAGATAAGAAAGTGCATAGTAAAGCAGAAACTCTCACACAAGTCGCAAGCAAAATAAGATAGAAAAAAGGTTGTCAAAATATTATTTCTCCTTCAGAAATATTTTTACAGTTGGCACAAAGTTGTTGTTTTTATCTGTACAAACAACACACACACGAGTCTTTATTCCCATTGAGACTAATCGAAATGCTTTTAGGATGCAGACACTGTCAACCGATTTGTACTAGAAGTAAAAAAAGGATAAGTAATAAAAAAATCTTTCTATATCATATATAGACCCAATTGACTATAACATGTTTTGCATTTTATCGAATTTATAGTAAAGAACAGAACATGATGTATTCTTCTTTTAGGAAGTAAAAGAGATCCCAAAGGAATTTAGAAAAAGTAGAAAAACAGGTAGTTTAAAAAAGAAGAATTGAAAGGAAGAAAGAATCAAGGGCAGTTTTGCCAATATGATACACAAGATAACACATGCACTCTTCTTTTACTTCTACAATGTCATAAGCTGTGGTATACACACAATTGCTTGTTCGTGACTTTTCTGCACATAGTCTCATTTCTGTATTTCTCTTGTGAACAACGACAGATGTATTCTTCACTACTGTGTACTACATTACATATATAGCAACACTAGAATTTAGAATGAAGCACTTAAAATGCTAGTTGACGTCACAACCCAAACGATGCATTGGAAAACTTTCACGTCTCTACTTTTTCACCATTAAATGTGCATTTGGTAAAAGTGTGACCCTGGAATAAAAGCAGCTAAACCTCCTAGTAGTAGAAATGTTGACAGTTTAGAAAAATTGGAACAGCACGAGTTTCGTGTTTCATTTTATTCTTTCAAGTTCCACCAGTATTACTTCCTGCCAACAACATATATTCTCTCTCTTTCTTCTTTTCTTCTCAGAGAGAAATATATAGAAAACTCTCTCAACGGCAATTTGCACTAGAAAAAGAAGTATTCAAAAATGTATAAAGGAGAAATCCTATATTTCAAAACCTCATCTCATACAGTATTCAACTCTTTGAGTCAAGTTTCACTTGCTGACTCGACAATATATATATATTTTTTTGAAACTCTTGAAAAGAAAAGAAAAAGGCGTAGAGACAGTCAAAATGTGACAAACTCACTGAAATGACCTACTTATCCCTTTTCAATGGTTCACTGAAAAAGAAAATCCGAATAAAATTGAACTCTTTTACTTCTGAGGAACAGATTTGCATACTATTTTCTTTTTGCATTATTGGAAACATCAGTAGGGCTGTCAACATTTTCTGTTTGTGACATCCAGAATGAGATGTGATTGCTTTATATGGTGTAGCAAAGCTCAACAAAATTATTAAGCAACCAACAAGATAGTTCATACTTTCATCTTTTCAGATCTAGTACCATATCTATTATATAGGTATTTCCTAGTATATCTCTATGTGAAAATGTCGTCGTCATAAATATCGATTTCTGATTCTTCTACTCTTCTTTCTTAGAGAAAACTTTTCTATAGCCACAATGCTATCTCATAAAGAAAGATGCTATTATATAACCTACGAAGATACTTTTTCAGAAACTGTAAACTCTTTCTAATGTATCTTATACTAGTTCGAGAAAGAGCAAATAAATTATTCAAAGAAGACAATTTTGTATTATTAACTTGAGCAAAGTAGCAAGGCAAGACAATTCAAAAAACGATTTCAGTCTGAGAAAATAACACCAAGTTGTATATAAAACCCACAATATAAAGAACAAATACTTTTACACTAAAACTCATGATGTTATTTTCTCTTACAACTTTCTACCAAAGCATACATTCCATTTTAGCTCATTCTCTTGTTTTCCCACATCATCTTGGGAATAAGGAGAAAGATCTGTGAGTCTGTGAGCATATATATCTCTTACAACTGACGAAGAGAGAGAAGGAAATTCGTATCAAATTGGTCAATTCATAATCCCACAACATGTATATTACGAGCATTGCCACAAGTCCTAAAAGAAAAGTCAACATTCAAGAAAACATCAACAACATGAAGAATAAGAAGAGAAAGAGAGAAAAAAAAATAAGCGAACCAAAACCATGCACTAGAACTTCCCTCTTTATACTTTTTTTCCTCTTGGCTTCCTATTGTCTATTTTTATTCTTTTCTTATGCAATTCAACCATTATGTATATATAGTAGAGAAAGTTCTACAGCTTATTTATAGGCATACAATGTACATTCTTATTACCACCCAAAAGTCCAATTTTCTCGTATCTATTTGCTTCTCGCATGTCTCCAGAGAGAAAAAAGAGTAGAGCTACCATTACTTTTACCCACTATAGAGAGAAAGCGAGGAAGTAAGAGAAAGCACAATGCAATGTCAGCAGTGCAAATAAACTTGGTTGTAATCTACGATTGCTGATTGTCTTTTGAGTTTCTTTTCAACTTTTACTCACAATGCAATGGAGCATTGATCGCAACTTTCCTTCTTGATTTAGACTTGGTATAAGTAACCAGTTGCATATATAATAATATTGACCTCTGAAAACTTTTGTTGAACTGATAACATAGTCCATGTGTCATGCTGTTTTTTCTCTCTCTTTCAGATTCATGTCAATTTGTAAGACTGAAATGTTTTTATACTACTCTATAAACTGACTGACTCTCTCTCTCTCTTTAGTATTAATAGTACATGCCGCCTACAGAGCTCACAGTTTTCATTGGTCAAAGCAATCACTTACATTTGCTAGAATGAGAGAACTGTACTATGATAAAGAAGTTAATGTCCAGAGCTGTCTGTACCAGAGCCACAAGTACATTAACAAAATGACTACAGGAAGTATAGAAATAGAAAGCAGGTAAAAAGCAGTACTAACTGAATTGAATAGAAGTACATTACACAGTAGGCATTTGTGTTGTTGTTGAGTTGACCATTGCAAAAACAAATTACGAAATATTGAAATCAATTGATGGATCGTATTCTACTTCCTCTTGTACTATTCACGACAATAATAGAAGAAGAAGACCTACATGTCAAAAATACCATATAGGGAAAATGATCGATTTCAGTATATTGCAAATAGTTCTTTCGGATATTTACTCGGTTTTTGGTACCATGCAGTATCATATAGTAATAAAGACAAATCAACTCGATATATGTACATTTACGTACATAAGTAGAATTAGACTCGAAGCACTTAAAATACTTAAGGATAATAAAATGACACTGAATACCGAAAATAAAATGAAATGGCTATTATATTATAGTGTATATAGATATATCAATGTATAACAAAAAAAGAAGATGAAGAGCCATTTAAGCAAATAGTTGCGTTATTCACAACAGACATGAAGATAACATCAAATACAATACTACACACCCACCAGTGTCATTTTCATTTCTCTATCAAAGTGCACACAAAAGTGAAAGTGGCAGAACTAAGTTGTGCTCAAATGGAATTTTGCTGAAAATGCTCATTTTCGGATGAGTTGAATACATATAAAGTATTTTTATATGTATGATGGCACGATGTCGTCATATAGTACATAGCGACAGCTAGAGAATAAGAGGCAATGAAGAGAATTTTAATAGCTCAATAAATTTACTATTTCCTTCAAAACATTATTTCATGCTGTGCCATTCTTTTCTCTCTCTATATTTGTGTATATACTCAACCTTATGACAGATCAAGAGAACGAGATAAACATCTTCACTCACTATGAATATATGTGCCCTTCTCCCTCACCACTCTTATTATATTTAACTTACAATAATATAACCACGAGCAAAAGCTCCATTTTAGACACATAATATTCTATTCATTTACATAGCGACAGCTAGAGAATAAGAGGCAATGAAGAGAATTTTAATAGCTCAATAAATTTACTATTTCCTTCAAAACATTATTTCATGCTGTGCCATTCTTTTCTACATATATATACTTTGTGTATATACTCAACCTTATGACAGATCAAGAGAACGAGATAAACATCTTCACTCACTATGAATATATATGTGCCCTTCTCCCTCACCACTCTTATTATATTTAACTTACAATAATATAACCACGAGCAAAAGCTCCATTTTAGACACATAATATTCTATTCATATATAAATGAAGAAGAGTAAAAAAAAGAAGAAAATGTATAATGAAAATGGATATAAATGTGTAGCATAAGTAAGTACTTTTTCTCCAGATGAAATGACTACTAAAGAAAACTCACTTCTCTTAGTGTAGCTGCAGTTGTTGCAATATAAAAAGAAGAGAAAAAAGATTCTTTGAAATTCCTCATGCATGCATTAAAAAGAAGAAGAGACGAAGAAGAACAAGATACTTTTTTATAGTAGCTACAAAAACATAAATCATTAAATAATAAAAAGTGAAATTTTGGACTTTGGCCCAAAAAGTCGTAAAACACTAATGTAGTTGTATAACGAAAGTAATTTCAACACACTAAGACGACTACAAATAAGTGTCTTTTAAGCCTAAAGCTATGTAACACCATTTGTGGCTTCCAGCACAGAAGAAGAAGATGATGATGATGATGAGACCTAGAAAGAAATAATGTAAAGGGGGCACGTGCTAGTAATTATAAACGACTCTAAACTGTTTTAAAATGTAAACGATGCTAAGCGATGAACAGTTTTGATAATAAATCCACTTTCCCTTATCAACTTTTTCTTCTTCTCACCTACTTCTCATTTCCTAAAATGAGTTTTTTTCTTGTTTAGCTACACATTTTGATATCATTACATTTTTTAACTGAAAAAATATCTCATTTATTATTTTTTTCTCTTTCCAAATATAAATGAGTCAACAACGTCTTTTGAGTTTATCATACTGAACTTCTCCTACCCAGAGAGAAAGTCAAAGTCAAGCGACATCATGGGTTTTAAATTTTTGTGATGACTTATGGACTATACGACGCCACAAGGTCTCCATATTTATTTCATAGTCAACTTCATTTGCTTTCCTTTCATCATCTCATTTTACGCATTTGCCTACAAAGAAATAGCTTCAGATTATTACTCTCTGTGTGTGTATATATACTTATGGTGCTCAAAGTTATACTTATACATTTCTCTACAGTTGATGATGATGATGACTATGATCATAATCCGCTCAGAAAAGATACTGTCTGCTTGCTCAACTCCGAAGGGGAAAAGCAGCAAATGAGAGAAGAGGAAGAAGAAGAGAAAGATCCTAGCTGCAAATTTCTAATAAAGTTAACACCGACTTTTCACATAATCATAAGACACACATACACATTTCTCTCTTTCTGGAGAAGAGATGGATGAATCAGGGATTTCTTGAGCAGTCAAGCGTACAAAAGATGTAGACAAGTCATCATCAAGTAGAAGGATAATTTGTACATTATACTTTAGTCTTTCGGAGGCTACTATTACTACTACTGTAGTCAGTTTGCAGACAATATCGTAAGATAGAAGATGATAATCTCAGCTCAAGTATAAAAGTCAAGGCTCAGATCAGAAACACTATTCTTATGCAAGAAGTTCCAAGTCATAGTCGACCACGCGGTCCATAGTCAGCCAAGCGAAACACATACAGTGTTCCAACTCTAATAAAAATTTTCGAGTAACATGTGTAACAAATGACCCATGGCATAAGTGCACTAGATATGAACTTTTATATTAGACTGCTTATGTGTACATATTATACTTATATATAGAAACAATATGTGTATATGAAAGAGGAAAGAGAAGGGAGTGAAGAAAAAACTACACAAATGATCCGTTTAATGTACACTGCTTCTCATATGAAGCATAATACACGTCAGGTACATCATGAGCAAAAGTAAGCAGCCTTCTCTGACATTTCCAATGGTAGATCATTGATCAAAAAAGATGTGAAAAGTAAAACTTATATAATATGTACTGCTATAAAAAAAGTTTGTAGACTTTGAAAACTTTGTAATAATAAATACACTTTGGAATTTCTTTCTAAGAAGCTTTGCTTTCACCTGTAGGCTAGAAGCAACGAGCGATGATGTGACGTCTTCTATCCTATATTGTCAGAGGCGCATAAAGATTTCCAAGAGAAATATTACAAGGAAACGAGATTACAAAATGTATTTTTAGAATCATCAGCTTCTCTTCTGTAAGCTTCTCTAATAACACAACATCACTCTTATTGACGTATCAATCAAGACTCATAGACTGAATGTAGGTAGGAAAGGAAATATGAGGTGGCTTCATGGCTAATTGACTTTCCAGCTCCTTTTCCTCTACTCATTAGCTGTTTCAGCCTCCAACAAATAACATATAGGTATATGCATATAATAAGAGGAAAGCAAAAACAGCAAAACAACATTAGTCAAGTCTTGTTTCTAACATCTCTCTCTACCTGTCTTCAACATATAAAGTCAGTGAGTCGGAGGAGTGCATGAGAACTAATACACAATTTTATTAATGGATCTCTGACTAATTACTTGAAAAAGCACTGTGGTTTTTGTAAACAAACGAGTGACTAATGTTCAGTTTGGGAATTGAGAGACTAATAGCAATATATTGTAGAGCTAGTACAATAAACGTCTTTTTTCTTCTATACGTAACATTATTGTTGCTAGTTGCATTACTTAACATCAGCTTTCTCTGCTGCGCACTTTGCAATATTATGTACACAAGTCAGCCTTTTAGACGACAAGTGTATTTCTCATAACATCAGCACTTTGACATCTTTATGAGAAAGGGTAGAAAAAAGTAGAGAAAAAAAACCTAATTTAAATTTAACATCAAACAAGAAAATACATAAAAATGCTTACTAGTCTTGTATAAAACTTTCCACACTGCTTTTGATATTAAACTTTAGGGAGGAAGAAGCACCCACTTTTCTAATGGGCAACGTGTCAATGACCCAAGTCATGTCTTTGAACCATTTTATGAGATTCTCATTTTTTCCCTACTTTTGACTCTTATTTATATTC
>VCNE01004066.1:0-12018 GCA_009869805.1 Oncopodura yosiiana | reverse complement strand
ACTTAAAGTATATATGAAGTTATGACGTTGTACCTTTTAATTTCACTGAGAAATAAATGTTTTAAAAATTTGGTCGAAATTCAATGACCACTCAGTATTACACAATATGTTGGAAAGTACAGAAAAAGGTACTAGAGAGAATTAAAACGAAGCCGACAAAGTGAGAGTGCAAACTTTAATTTTATCAAATGTATACATAACATATATATGCAACTTTTATAGTAGTTAATTCATGTCACTTGTTATCTTTTCTGTGAATTTATTTATATATTGATATATATGATGATGTAAATACTGAAGTAGTGAGCCAAAAATCTGAATATAGATACATATCATACATATATACAAAATGTTATCTTATAAACTAAATACCTTTTCATTGAATCATGCCAATATATCATTTATTTGTCTGTCATCAAATCACGAATTGGAATTAAAGACATGGGAATAATACATTTATTTACAATCTTATCAACAATCGACATATGTATAGGATTTAAATTAATTGTTTTATTGATTGTGTTGACGTCATGCATTGATGTATTAAACTTTGGGTAGTATAGATTTCGTGCTAATAATGCGTATCTATTTGTTTTTCCAAGTAATCATATGAAATTCTTTAGCTTATCCAAATACAATTTGGAACAAGAAGGACGAAGCTTATAGTTTTGATTTATTGTATTACAATACTTTTATTTTTAGATATAAATTTAGACAATATATATAACACTTTAATACATTCAGTGTGACTCAATTTGATTTAATATAGACTTCTTACTCTAAGAGAATTTACTTTAATTAATCAAATAACCCAATTTGGAACAACAGCAATTGCTACAATTACAAATTTCCACTAAGCTTATTTACAAAATACCAAAAGCAAACTAAAAATTAAGAGACCAACTAAACAAGCTACTAAACTATACAATGCAATAGAAGGAGTACAGTATAATTTTAAGTATTTCCAAACCCGACGCTTGAGCCATTCATGGACACCAAAAATCCATTTCCTATAGCAGGACTTACACTCAATACAAAATATCACAAGAGCCAACAATAAACTACAATTAAGAAAATACACAAACATACTAGTAGCTAAGACAGAGTCCAAATTAACATATTGAGGTTGAGCTTCCCTATGCTCATATAACTCAATACTCCTAGCCCATTCACTATCATTAGCTGTAAATGCCAAAGTCTTCCAAAAGTTAACTAGCCCAGCTTGAGCTGCTAATTGCATTTCCTCTTTGTAGATCCCTTTAAAATGCTCTTTAAAATAACTATACCTTCTCTCAATCCCATACAATTTCTTCATAATATAACACCGTTTCTTAACAGCAATTGCATCAGCTCTCCATTTAGGAACTATAAAGCTATTCAAATACATTGCCGTTTTACCAGAGTCAAAAAGACATGGGACATCGTCTTCATCCTTTAAGTAGTAATGAAAAAAATCATTAGATTTTTCTGACCACTTCAAGCCATTCTGAATAAATAACTCTTGGTGAATGTTTTTAGGTGTTAAGTAACCTTCTGCATTCCAGTGACATATTTTGTACTTAGCATTAAGTAGCTCTTGTAGATTTTCATACCTATCTGGTGGTGGTGGTAGAAGAATTTCAGATTTGAAATAATTCTCATACTCCATTGAGAGAAACATGGAGCAAGTAATTAGAGTGAGGTCTAACCATGAAACTAATTCTAAGCCTTGTCGTAGTGGGACGACTATTAACCTCGTCATAAAATCTATTGGTTCAATTCTTCTTTTTTGCACTAGGCGTCCTATAGCTAGACAAATTGGAAACATGACAAGAATCATTATCCAAATTTCCTGAGAAAAAGATTCAAACCACATTTCAAAAGCTATGTTCTCTTTCCCTTTTTCGCCACAGTAAAATAATTCACTTGGGCTTGAGTCGTCAAATAAAAATTGGTCAACAATCCTCATATGCACAGGTGGCATTTTGAACTCTGAAAGATATGGGAGTATATATGAAATTCTGCCTGTACTCATTGCTAACATTTCTGGACTCCTTGCCCATAATGGAGTGAAATTGAGTCTTGACTGCAAATGGTGTATTGGCCAGAATTTTGTACCAAATTCGGCACAATTCTCTGGCAGGATAAGTGGGTTTGTTTTAAACTCCAGACATTGATTTATATAGAAATGATCTACCGATACAGGGCGTTGATTAAGTTGCTTATTAAGTGACCACCAAATTTCTTTGATATTTGCACTCAATGGGTTGACACCATCGGCAACTCTTGCCCATATCATATATGTCATACTTGGATGACACCAGAAGCAAGTTATATAGGAAAAGCTCGTTTCATTTTGAGGCAGGATCCATACAATGATTTGCACATCAGTACTGAAAAAGTTGGCAAATGTCCAACTAACTGATGCGTTTTTGATCATATTTAGTGATTGAAATGCTAGTAGATAGAGAGAAGTGTACTGGTGGTAATTCATATGTAAAACACTACCAGACTTTTTACCAAATTGGAGAGAAATCAAATGGTTCACTTGCTCTAAGTGTATTGGTTCAACTCCAATGAAAATTCCACAATGTTGTTCTGCTGCTAAGAGAAATGTCTCAGAAGGATACGAAGAAGAGTTGGTAGTTATATTGAATTGATAATGAATTATCAACGGAATATTTTCGAACTCTTCTCTGTAAATTAGTTGATGAGCTAGTTCAAGATTGTTGTAATTGTATATATGAACTGAGCACCAATGAGGTACAATGTTAGTACTGAAGCATACAGTAACTAAAGTAGTGAGACTAATGAAGCGTAGGGCTACTGACGCTATTGTAAAAGTTTTAAAGTCAGCCATTGTTATAAAAACTGAAAAATTTTAGGAATTTGAGACGAGAGTTTAGACTTGGAGTGTTTAGATGTGTTTGTCCTTTTACCTTTGAAATGAAAGGAACGACATTTGAGTTATTAAACATGCAAGCTTATTATCTAAATGGTCCTAAAGGCTTATAGCGATCGATTCGAAATTCATGAAGACATAGGACATATTTTAAAACTAAGGAGAAAACATATTTATTATGATATCCCGGTACAGTGTGGTATGTTGTTGTTATTCTAAAAAAAAGTCCAATTAATATTGATATTAATATTAATATAGCAATACATTTTTTCAGTCTATGCATAATTTGTGGCGACTGTTTTTATACACATGCTACGTATGTACTTAATAAAAATTGCGTCGTATGAAAATTTAGTTTCTTCGTTTGTGCTAATTTTATTAACTATGAAATGTAGTCTAAAATGCACTATTAAAAGATCTGTTGAAAAACTAGTTATAACTTTTTCACATATAATTTATTACAGATGAACATAAGTTTGTGTATCAAAATTAGCCGTAAACTTCCAATGGTTTAGTCCGTTTTCCTCCGTACCTGTATGACGACACATTTGCAAATTAAACAAATCTACAAATGAAAATCATAGTGAAAAGTATCCGTACCAAGTCATCAGCGCATCTTTAGGGAAAGATTTTCTTATCTCTGGTACCCATTTCTCAGTGTTGGTTCCATAAACTGTGATTCGGTCTTGTACTTGTCCAAATATTGGCTTAATTCTTATAAGAAGATAAACAAGTATATATATAAATATATATCATAATTTTTACATATATACAATTATATGAGCTTACATATTCCAGAATTGCATAGCCACAAAATTAGTATTAACCAAATAGCCTTTATTCATATAGTTCCTAGCATTTTTCTCAAATTTCCTTGCCAGTGAAATTGCATAGTTTAACGCTATATGACAAATATAATTATCCGTCATGACACAATTTATTTTAGAATATTTGTCATATTTAGCCTTACTTGGTAGATGAGAAAACTGAAGTAGATCATACTCTGACATATCAACTATAGCTGACCTATAATTATACATTTAAGATTAATACACTTGACCTTTTAAAATAATAATAAATAAATTAACCATTCATGATCAGGATTTCCAGTACTATCATTTGCATAGGCACTAATATGCATCCGATTAAAAATCTGGTCGACATATTTATCAAATTCCTTAACCTTCTCTGGGCCAGCTTCCACTATTTTTCTGACCTGCCATCTCCCAAACTCCGCTGCCCACACTTTAATTAATTAACTTAATTAATACAAATTACTTTTAGATCTTAGTAGCTTAATTAACTCACATGGACGCCCTTCTTCGTCATAGCCACTTTTATAATATGGATAATTCTTTTGAATATCATAGTCAGCTTCCCAAGTACTTAGCTCTTCATCAATTAGCTAATTAAGAAAAAAATGAATTAATCTCAAGAAGATCCAATTCTATATATAATTTCATACCGCCCGTTTCTGCTCATCCAAAGACTTCTCTCCTCGTATAATTTCAATGTTGCTGCAAATGTATGCAACAATTAGAACGAATTGAACTAAACGCACCATCTTCTTATAATATATGTTGTCGTCTCAAATTCTCAGACTTGACTAATGCAACATTATATGTCTCTGCTGGAGTCTGCTGGACAACAATAACTTTTTAATTGTCTGAATGATCTTGAGTGGAGGTTGCGTAATCTTCTTCAATGTAAATAAGTCATTAAAACTACATTGCAATGGTGCAATGAAAAAAACTAGCATCTTACACAAATCAAGTTTTCTCATTTTTACGACCTTGTCAACTTCTTAATGGACTTAATGCAAACTTTACGTATTTCCGAATCTAATTTATGGTACTTATACCACATAGTGCAAAAAAGTTGTTAGCCATTTTCCTTGATGATCAATATCTTTAATATACTACGAATAAAAACAAGTTGAGACGTATAAAATAATGAACTCAATTTATCTCTCATTTTACCCCATAGTCCCCATTGATTTTTCTCCAGTACCAAACATTACAAATTTGACTCTGATGGAGAAAAAATTTTCTAATTTAATTAAAAATGTTTCGTTTTCATCCAACTTGTGGCACAAGCATAAAATTCACTGATGACTACCGAACTGCTGAAAGAAACTTGGCCAAGTCGGATTTCAACAATGGTTGCGTCTTTAGTGATAGGAAACTTGAGACCAATGTAATATTTCAAGTGCGGCTTGAGAAGAAGGTAACTGCATAACCTAACTAATAGTCTAATTACTAATTAAGGTCGTTAATTAAATTATTTAATTTATAGGTTGGCCTATGGTCCGGTAGCATTGAGCTAGGAGTCACAACTCTGTCACCAGATTCATTGGCCATTGAAAATATTCCACAGAGTGCTACAGAGTTACGAAATGGAACATGGGTATTAAAATAATAATTAATAACTACACAGCTCATTAACTGAAATTAACTTTTGACTCATTTCAGCTCATGGCAAGCAAAACTATTTTACATGACGGTGAACCTACAATAGAAAATTATGGATTTGATTTAGAAAGACTGGAGGAAGGTGACACTGTTGGCTTAATGAGAACAACTCAGGTATAATTTTTGTTACAGTAATTTTATTTAATCAATGACCTTTATGAGCATATTTCTATATTCCAGGGCGAACTAGTCTTCTTCGTAAACGGAATAAGCCAAGGAGTCGCCGTGTCGTTTGTACCACCAGACATTTACGCAATTTGTAACGTGTATGGAAAATGTGGTCGAATTTCTCTTGTAGACGTCCAGGCATCAGAGCAAAGTACTAATACTGTTGAACACGTCATTATCCATGAAGAAGGATCTCCAGCCGGAGTACTCAATACAAGTTGTTATTCTAGCTCAGAAAATAATGAAGAAGATACAACTTTAAATTCCACTAGCATCATTAATCTTAATGACAAATTAAAATTCCATTCAAACTGTGGTCCACTAGTCAAACTCTCGGAAGATAATCGTAGCGCGGAGAGAAGAAGACCATTAGAGGAATTTAATAATGCTGTCATTTTAACTCATAGACCTATAAAAGATGATGAATTATTTCAAGTTAGAGTTGATCTACTCATTCATAAATGGTCTGGATCTTTGGAATTTGGACTTACTAGTCATCATCCTCATTCTTTTGAGTTTCCTGCAACACTGACAACGATGAGGAGTGGTACTGTGATAATGTCAGGTATAAAGAATTTTTTTATAAATATCTTATACAAGAATTAATTATATTATTGTTTATTTCAGGAAGTGGAATTCTTCATGATGGCAAAGCTACAAATTCTCCTTACTCAAATTTCAATTTAGACCAACTCCACGAAGGTGACTTAATAGCTGTACAGAAAAAAGCTAATGGTGACGTCCACTATTTTTACAATGGAGTCGATCAAGGCGTAGCAACAACAGGAATCAGTCATTCTGTATTTGGCTGTCTAAATTTATACGGAATGGCAGCTAAAGTAACTCTAATTGAATGGGATTCAGATTATCATTCCACCAGAGCCCGAAACTCTGAATTCTCATCAACAGTTATTGACACTGGAGCATCAGATGATACTTTACTCTTCCATCCAAATTGTGGTTTTCACGCTGCAGTAATTAATGGTGGGAAAAGTTGTCATCGTCCAAATGCTCGTGATGATTTTAACCATGGTTGTGTCCTTACAACTCGACCATTAAAACCTGGAGAATTGTTTGAAGTCATTCTGGATAAAATGGTTTCCAAATGGGCTGGAAGTATTGAGATTGGTGTCACTACTAATTCACCAACGCAGCTTCAATTCTCTTGTACTATGACTAATGTCCGTTGTGGAAATACTTGGATAATGACAGGTTAGTTAATTAAAAATTAAGGCTAATTAATTAAGTACTAATTTATTAATTAATTGTATTTTTTAGGAAATGGAATCATGCATAATGGAACTTCAATCGTTGACGTTTATGGCCAATGCTCATTGGATCGATTAAAAGTTGGTGATAGGGTTGGCGTAGTTAGAAAAGAAAATGGCAATTTACATTTCTTCGTTAATGGCGATGGTAAGATAATTAAATTAACAACTTTTCAATATTCTTATCATTCTTCTTATTTCCAGATCAAGGTATAGCAGCATCCAATGTTCCAGAATCAATTTATGGTGTTGTGGATCTCTACGGTCAAGCCTCAATGTGTACAATAGTCTCTGGCTCTTCTTCCCATTCTTGCAATAATAATAGTCTATTAGATCAAGATAACAACATGGGTCTCTCCGTTCCTTCATCATCATACTTACAAAATAACCTCATTGCTCAATCATCAGATTCAGCAGCACTTTTAAGCCAAGATCTCAAATTCCATAATTACTTCCATGGGCGAAATGCTCGAGTTTCCAATAATGGAATGACAGCCTCTAGACCAAATGCTCTTGGTGAATTTAATGCTGCAATTGTTATATCAAATCGTCCATTGAACGATGGTGAAATTTTCGAAGTCATAATTGAGCGAATGATAGATCGTTGGTCAGGAAATGTTGAAGCTGGAATTACTACAATACCTCCAGAGCAATTGGTACTTCCTAATACTGCTACTGATATCGATCATGATACTTGGATACTTTCTGGAAGTTCTATAATGACTGGAGGAACTACAGTAACAACAAGATATCAATGTAACCTTGATGTTTTATCTGTTTGGTCACGAGTAGGAATAATGAGAAAAGCTGATGGCTCATTACATTATTTTATTAATGGAGAAGATATGGGAATTGCTGCTGAAGATGTTCCACCAAATGTTTATGCTGTAATTGATTTATATGGTCAATGTGCTCAAGTATCAATGGTGTCTAAAGCCGATGTGAGTTTAATATCATCACAAGTTGTTGACTCGATGAGTTTACCTTTAGCCACAAGTGACAATGCATCACATCGATTCTCAATTTGCTGTGGGAAGAATATAATTTTAAAAAATAATAATATGACAGCAACTCGAGTACGTCATTACAATGGTGGTCTTCTTTTCTCACCTATTGAATTCGATGAGACTTTCGAAATTCGATTAACTCACATTGGTAACAAATGGGCTGGCTCTGTTGCATTAGGTGTCACATGTCTTGATTGTCTCTGATGATCTATCACCATCACAAGTCCCAGCATTAATTGGTGGAATTACTGCTGACACTTGGTACGTCACTGGCTCATCAGTAAGAAAAAATACATTGGTGATTCAAGAAAATTATGGTGTTAATTTAAATCGGCTAAGTGTTGGTGACAAAATTGGTGTAAAAGTAACCAATGAGAATCGAGCATTAAAATTCTATATTAATGGCGAAGACATGGGAGTAGCTGCGTATTTAAATGATGTATCTAAAAAGTTGACTGCTGTCGTTGATCTATTTGGAAGTTCAGAAGTCAAAATTGGTGTAAAAGTAACTAATGAGAATCGAGCATTAAAATTCTATATTAATGGCGAAGACATGGGAGTAGCTGCGTATTTAAATGATGTATCTAAAAAGTTGACTGCTGTCGTTGATCTATTTGGAAGTTCTGAAGGTGTGACGATTACAAGTATCCAAAAAAGTTTCCAAAGTCCTGGAGAATTTCAACAACAAGGAAGTATTTTGGAAACTGGAGAAATTGAAGGAAGTTTATTAGCTCGGGAGCTAACACCTCAGCAAATGATGATTGGCTCTTCTTCTTCTTCAGTGAGTCAAATAACTTTTGATAGTTGCAAACATGGGAAAAATGTTGAATTGAGTAATGGGAATTTAACTGCTAGGAGAACATCAAGTTATAATCATGGAATCATTTTCACCAATGTGATTTTAAGCCGTGGATATTTATTTCAAATTAAAATTGATCAGCTTAATTTAAAATGGAGCTCATCACTAATGATTGGTTTAATTGACTCATCAGTTTTAGCTTCTACAACATCATTTCCAATAGTTAATGCTCTTGGCTATAAGAAATCTTGCTGGGTAATTGTGCAAGATCAAGTATTTCAAAATGGGAGAAAAATTCGATCAAAATTTGGTCCAAATTTAGATACACTTAAGGAAGGAGATGTCGTCGGAATTTTATTAGACTATCAAGGGAATTTAAATTTTATATGTTAATTCTATCAATTATGGTGTCGCTTGTAAAAATGTTGGAAGCAGATGTCGAGTTTTAGTTGAACTTTATGGTCAATGTGAACAAGTGTCAATAATCACTGGAGAAGATTTAATCAAACAATCTGAAATCAAATTAGATAAAGAAGATGAAATTGGTGAGAAATTCCTCCAGCACATTTCTACTTCAGAAAATATTAAATTCTCTCCAGAGGCTTGCTCCAGAAATTGTGATTATTTAAAAACCTGTTCTCGATTTAAAAATATATTATGCCTTCCATCAGCTTATTTCATACCTTGGGAATCTTCCACATGTTTCTGTGACTCTTGCCTTAAACTCCGAAATGAACCAATTTATCACCAACATGGTGACCCACCAGAAGATTTTGCTTTGCCTATTGGCTGGACAAAATTTCCAATTAATATAAATCTAGATTCTACAATGACCTCCTCTGGAGGAAATATGACAACAAGTACTGGAAGTTTAAGTAATGTGTTAACAACTTGGCATGTTGCTTATCATGGTTTAAAAATTGCTCATGTTAGAAGAGTTATGGATTGTGGTCAACTTTTTAATGATCCAGGGGAGGCTACAAGTATCGAATATATTAAACGAATGATTAAATCTAAATCAAAAGGAGCTAATAAAGATGAAGAGAAATCGGATGCGTCACTTTTAATATTTTCTAATTTCATTGAGTATGCTGCTATTCCTGAATTCTCTCCAGTTCATATTTGGACTGATGGGAAATACTAAAGAGAGATTTAAAGCTAGAGTTGCTCTACAATTATTAGTTCAACCTGGCTCATATAAAAAAGGAGGAATTAGTTATCCTAGTTTGGAGATGGGTAACTCTGTTCATAATTTACCAACTTGTCCACTCAATTTGGATGCTATTGAGTGGTCTACTAAAGAGCAAGGAGCGACTCA
Organism: Oncopodura yosiiana; assembly: GCA_009869805.1. Lineage (NCBI taxonomy): Eukaryota > Metazoa > Arthropoda > Collembola > Entomobryomorpha > Oncopoduridae > Oncopodura > Oncopodura yosiiana. The sequence continues at coordinate 2,106 of VCNE01004066.1, read as the reverse complement.
TGTTTCAGCATTGCTGATTCATCTGCAGAAGATTTAGACTTTTGATGTTGTGCAACATTTTGATCTCATTATATATTTATGTCAAGAAATTATTTTTTAGTCTTGAAGAAATAAAATATATAAATTATATTGACTTTAATACTATAATTTTATTAACATGGTTCTCTATTTAGATTGCACTTTAGCTCATTAGCAGATTAAGATGTGTACAAATTAGAAAAGTAAATTACATGATGTTGATTTTAGTATAATATCTTGAAAATATTATATTGAGTATTTAGAAAATTGTGTCGAGTATGATGTGGACGTTAATTAACTTCAGTAATTGCTATATATTTAAACTCTATAGTCTCCTGAGTATGATATATACTTATTGATACATTCATATATACTGGTATATATATAAAGTTCTTATATAGCTGCCTTGGTTCATTTTAAAGAGATACTTTTTGGCACATTTTGTTACATAAAATAATTAAAAATTGAGGTAGCATTAATACAAATACTTTACAGAAAACTATACTTGAGTTGGTCGAATATAATCTGAGCTCAATTCCTCATTCTCATTAGTAGGATTAGTACTATTATTATTACAATTATCTAAACTATTACTGGTAACATTATGATTATTAATATTAGTTGAAGTCGAAGAAGTCTGTGGTAAGCCATCACTAAATGTAGACAAGTCAGACCTCGTTTTAATTTTACATGATTTCGCACTAGCCTTTGGATTACTTAGTAAAAAAGCAGCCGCCCGAGCTACATCCCAATGTGACATTTCCAGTACACTCACAACTCTTGGTACATCTTCCAGCAAAAGTGATTCTGGAAGTAAGACTTTGAGCCGAAGTAATTTAACAGCATGAGCTGAGTCACCATTTGTTGCGTCAAGGGCCCATTTACATTCTTGCTCAGTAGTCTAAAAAAATCATATCAAATGTTATATTAGTCATTCCTGGAGAAGTTATCCAGTAAAATTTTAACTTACAGTTGAGCCCAGGATTCTCTGGACAGTTTTGATTTTAGCTGGACTGAAATTCATCAAGTTGCCACCAAAGGCTGACAAATTATTAGAATTATCTTCTGGTGGTGGTGCAGCTCCAGAAAAATTGGTGGCACCAGAGTCACCAGCGAAGGCACTATGACTTCTAAAATGCATTCCTCCAGAAGAATTTCCAAAATCTGGACATAAGACTGGTGATGAAATGTCCAGTTTGGAAATACTGCTGCGTCCTTTACTTTTATTTCCAGCGGACGTTGATGTCGTTGATTTGTCCGTTGCATAATTTTCATAGAGTGGAATTAAACTTGATGCTTTAGTCGAAGTTGTTACAATTGGTCTATTGCTGCTAACTTGAGGAGGACTATCCAGTTCTTTATCTTTATCCAGAATAGTTTGAATTTGCATAGTAATCGTTGAGCTATTATTATCTTCCAGTGATTCATTAGCTTCATTATCATTAATTGGATTGGTCATCACATTGTTGACAACAGCCAAGTCATTTTGTTGTTCATTTTCTACTACTGATGATGGAGCTTGTGTAACATTGTCATCTTTTTCTGGAGAATTTCTGGATGGCACAGGGGTACTTTGAGATTTTGTCATGAGTCGTTGTCGTAAAGGTTTTGGTGGTGGTGGTGGAGCATTACTGGAAGGATTTGTTGCTGGAGAAGATGAAGAATTGATTGAAATTTTTGCTGGAATTAGCAGTGGATGTTTCCGTTGATGACGTGAAGTTGAAGTGCTGGACAAATTAGAAGATTTGTTACCATTTCTTTCTCGTGGTGGTAAAGGAAGAACGTTAGATTTATTTTGACGCAGGAGACGTAATGGATTTCCATCTTCCTCATCTTCGTCAGATTCGATTGGTTTAGCTATAGAGAATCCTGTGTTTTGATTGGTTGATGAAGATAAGCTTAATGAGCGAGGTTTTGAAGAAGAATTATGATGCTTGGAAAAAGTATTTGAAGTTGATGATGAAGCTGAAAAGTTGAAGGTTGTATTTACATTGTTGGAAGGTGAAGATGGGATTGGGTCAGAGTCGAAGAAATCTGATTTTTTTGTTGTGGCACAGCTTTTATCGGGGAAATGGAAACTTGATTTGT
>VCNE01004065.1:0-12899 GCA_009869805.1 Oncopodura yosiiana | reverse complement strand
TTCATCATCACTCACAATAACATTCTGAACAAACATGTGCCAATGCTAATTACCTACTGACTATTGCACATATTAGTTGTTTTCTTGTAAATACTACGTCATGTTTTTATTCATAATGTCTTTTCATGTTTAAATATACAGGAGGAGTTGGCAAAGAAAGATGAAGAATGGACTGAAGAAGTTAATGGATTAAAAACAGAAATTGCAACTTTAAAGGTTAATCGACTAATAAAATCTCCTGTTGGTGGTGGTGGCAAAAGAAGTATTCAAGAAATGGAGAGACTACGTCGTGATTTAGATTCAAAATCATCTTTGATTACTGATCTCAGAAGAGAAATTATTCTTTTAAAAAAGGATGTAAGTACATAAATCAAGTTAAATAATTAAATGAAAATACTTCATGAGTTGTTGCTCTTTTCCTTTTCTCTTCTAGAATTCTAATACTACAAGACCAGCTAGTGCAAGACAACTACAAACGCTAGAAGATAAAGATAAAGAATCTCAAAGACAAATTAAAGCTCTCCAAAAGCAAGTTAGAACACTTCAAAAAATATTATATAGTAAAGATCCAACAGCAGCAGCAATGTCAGCTAGAACAGCAGATACAACAACAACGCGACCAAATAATAGTAAAAGTGTTGATAATTTAACAACTATGGGTCTTGGTAAAAATGCTCATCATCAAGAAATTTCATTATTAGAAAATCGTATTTCAGAATTAGAACAAGAATTAACTAAAGCAGATAATGAAGCTAAAGAACGTCTACGTGACTTTCAAACTCGACTTCATTCAATTAAAATAAAATATGAAGAACGTATTAAAGAATTAGAAGATAAATTAGCAGAATCTGTACAAAAATTTATGTCTCTTCAACAGTCTAGTTCTGCATCTCATACACAAGAAATGAATACACGTGTTGAAAAATATCAAAATGAAATTAGCCAATTAAAAAATGAAACTAATAGATTAAAACGTGAACTTGAAATTGCACAAAGAACTCAAATTTCATCTGCTAGTACAAGTCAAGTTGCTAATCAAAAACATAATGCTGATACTCTAAGTCAAGCATTAAAATGTTTTAAAGGAGAATTGGCAGATAAGGAAAAAGAGCTCCTAAAATTAAAAAAAGAAATGGGAGAATTAAGAAAAACTAATACTACATTAAAAAAAGAAAGAGAAAAATACTTGAATTTAGCTCAGATCAATTTAGGTTCTTCATCAGTAGGAGCTACTACTACTACTACAACTTCTTCCAAAGGAATAATGCAAAGAACAAAGTCAGATATACAAGATCATAATAGTAGAAAAAGTTTATCTGCCTTAGTTGGTAAAGGTGGTCGACAACAAAAGTCAACAACAACAACAATGGAAAATAATAATACTACTACTGCCAATAATACAAAAGTAAACCTAGCTACTTTACAAACACTTCAATCAACACTTGATAATGAACGTGTTGAATTTGAGCAAATAGTTTCAGAGAAAAATCGTCAATTACAAGATAAAGAAAATATTATAAAAGAACTTCGTGTACTGGTGACAGAAGGAGGAGGATCATCAAATTACTCTTCAGATTTTCACAATTCACTTATTCAAGAACTTCGAGAACAAATATCAAGACAAAATAAAGTTTTAGAAGCATGTAAATTACGTATGACTTCAATGAAAACTGTAGAAGCAGAACTAGTAAAACTGAGAGAAGAAAATTGTCACCTGGAACATCGAACTAAAGAACTATGTGCAAGATTAGCTCAAGCTGAGAATCTCAATAGACCTGTAAGTTTATATTGTACTTAAATACTGTAACCTAACTTTATCTTTTATTTTAATCATTTTTTCGTGTGTATAGGTCGACGACGTACTTACAACTTTAGCAGATAAAGTAGACTATCTCAATTCAAGATACAACTATCGTGAAAAGCAATTGGATCACTTACTAACAAAATTGTCATTGAAAACTTCCAGTAGCAGTACTACTAGTCCACTTAATTTATCTCCACGAGGAGTTGCTACATCTAATAATAATCATCGTCGGGGGTTATCAACAAGGAATTTAACAGATCAGTTGTCTCCAACTACTTCAGTTCATTTAGTAGGCGTTTTGGGTCATGAAGAAGATGATTTGTTATAATTTATTGTATATATAGACTTTTATTTCTTTTTTACTCCTACTCAAAAATGTCTCAAAAGATTGAAATTATTGTGTCGTATGTCTAGTATCATATTTATATTTGGTTAATGCAAAAAATGTGTATAGTGAATTGTGGTAAGTGAGTAAGTAAAAAACATATACGTAAAAAATCACATGTACAGTTTTTCAGGGATTTTTTACACTTTTATTATATATATCTATGTATCATGAAATGAGTGCATGCAATGGATCTCAATAAATATATAGCTTTTGTACCAATAATATGTGTTGTTGTGGAGTTTGCTTTGTTATTTACTTTTCTCCAGTAATTTGAGAAAGAAGAAGAATGCAACGAATAACTTGTGCCATATGTAAGCAATAACAAGAGAGAAAAGACAACAATCTATCCATCCTTTGGACTTTCAGCCTCTTTTTACCATCTTAGGCACAATTGAGTAAAGAAAAGATGTCCATTTTCAATTCAGCATACTCTGCTACAAAAGGTTATGATTTACGAGCACCATATAATGTTCCAATGGGAGAAATTCGTTTGCTGAATGTTGTAGCACTCCATCTTAGGCACAATTGACAATTGAGTAAAGAAAAGATGTCCATTTTCAATTCAGCATACTCTGCTACAAAAGGTTATGATTTACGAGCACCATATAATGTTCCAATGGGAGAAATTCGTTTGTTGAATGTTGTAGCACCATTTTCATCAGCTTCATGGCAAAAAAATTCCATCACTGGAGCCTTACATGAACCTTGTCCACCATTTTTTATGCCAAGACTAAGTAAATGTCGAAAGAAGTTTCAAGTTAGTCGTCGTACTGTTTGCTGTTGTGGTACATGGAAGAATANAAGTTAGTCGTCGTACTGTTTGCTGTTGTGGTACATGGAAGAATATTTATAAATTACATATGTCTCGAGAGTTACCAACTGTAGCTGAAAGAACATTGGAGAAATTGTATAATCATGTAAGAAGATTTTTTTCTATTAATTTATGATATAAAAACGAATAAGGGGTAAGTTGAGAATAAATTTTATTTTATTTGTTTTTTTTTTGCAGAATGGATACATCAGATAAATTGACAACAATATGAGAACTTTATTACATCATCATCATCTATTCTATTCAAAATTTTATATTTTAGTCATTATATTGTAAATTCATAATCTTTTTTATGTAGATCTAATAAAAATACTCAAAATTTTTTATGCTCAACAACATCAAGAAGAAGAATTGAAATTTATTTCTCAAATTACTTGTAGTATTATTTACATCATCTATTAGAACTACTATTCTACTTTTTTGTCTAATAAGGTCAGAGTACATATTGTTTTGGTAAGAGCTTATAATTGCTTCTTGAACCAATGAGAGTATAATATTAATTAAGGTTTCAATACTATAATACATGCTTACTATTGTCATTATTAGCATGAGACTGTTGATTCTAATACACAGTGCACTTTCCATTATTTTTTCTACTACTACTAAATTATTGAGACATTGAAATTGAGACAGATTTTTGAGAGATTCTTTGAGTAATACTACTACATTTCTACTTTTACAATTATTATTATTATTATTATTACATTTAGTCAACTGCCAATTTCTTTGAAGAGTGATTAGCATTGTACATGACGAGAAGAGCTGCTCCACCCAAAACTGCACTGGTGAGTTGATTAGTCCAGCCATGTTTTGGTGCAATTGTTTCTGGTGTGAATTTTTCCTGTAAACAAATAAAGGAAAAGAATTTAAATACTGTACTTTTAGTAGTAGTTAGAGTAAAAAAATATTATTTTTTTTCTTACCATTGGAAGAGAAAATCTTTCAACAGTAATTGCTCGTTTGTTGTCAATACGTGCAACTTCACGTCGTTCTTCTTGTTGTCGCTCATCTCGAACTCTGTCTAAGCTAACTGATCTTCGACTCTCGTCACGTTCTTCACGAGATTGTCGTACAAAACGACGGCTGTCTCTTTCTTGATTTCTGACACGATCTTCTGATGATCTAACTTGACGGCTACTATCTTCACGATCTCTAACTCGATCTTCTCTAACAACTTTTCTACTTTCTCGGTCTTCACTAGCTGATCTCACAAGACGTCTATCTTGCTCTCTAACTCTATCTTCTGATGATCTAACTTGACGTCTACTATCTTCGCGAACTTCACGTCGCTCTTGATCTCTGACGCGATCTTCACGTTGTCGAACAAGGCGTCGAGATGATTCTCTTTCGACACGATCTTCTCTGACGCGAGATTCACGAACTCTATCTTCTGATCTAACTTGACGCCTACTACTTTCTCGGTCTTCACTAGCTGATCTTACTAAACGACGACTTTCTCTTGTCTTGATCTCTCACTCGGTCTTCTCTTGACCTAACAACCCTTCTATTTTCTCGGTCTTCACTAGCTGATCTTACTAAACGACGACTTTCTCTGTCTTGATCTCTCACTCGGTCTTCTCTTGACCTAACAATTCTATTTTCTCTATCTTCACTAGTTGACCTCACAAGACGTCTATCTTGATCCCTAACCCTATCTTCACGTTGTCGTACAAGACGTCTAGAAGATTCTCTTTCTTGTTGATCTCTAACTCGGTCTTCACTTGCAGACCTCACAAGACGACGACTTTCTCTGTTTTCACGAACTTCACGTCGCTCTTGATCTCTGACGCGATCTTCACGTTGTCGAACAAGGCGTCTAGATGATTCTCTTTCGACACGATCACGGACTTCTCTTCTGTCTTGATCTCTCACTCGATCTTCTCTGACAACTCTTCTATTTTCTCGGTCTTCACTTGATGATCTTACAAGTTGTCTTCGTTCGCTGTTATTGTCACGAACTCTATCTTGACGACTTTCTCTTGAAATTCTATCAACTCTTTCTCTACTATTATCTTTAGTTCCACGAACAAGACGTCGATCAAGATCTTCACTTCGAACTCGATCTTGTACTTCCCTAACAATTCTTCTTCTTGTCTTCAGGAGCTTGTCGACGAGTTTCTTCTACTCTAACTTCTCTTGAAAGTCTTCCATCTAAAGATCTTACTTCTGTTCTAGAAGAATCTTCAGTAGGGGCAGCAATTCGGACTTCTCCATTATCTTTATTGTTGTTGAAACGAATGTTATCTCTGTCAAATCTTAAATTTGTGTTGAAACGACGATCTGTCAAAACTTCTGATCGCACAAGACGATTTGACTGAAGAAGAGTAGTTGAAAAGATGAATATTAAAGCCAGTAATGAAAAAGTCTTCATTTCCAATCTGTCTTTTTTCCAAAAAAATCACCAAACTAACTTTTTTTTATTAAGGATTTTGAAAATATTTTTTCTTATGAGTCGAGTTTTTATAAATAGGAATAAAAAAATTGATTTTATTTTGCTATTGTGTTTTATTATATTGCAAGCAAAATTGTTGTTGGTGTTGGAAAGCTTGCTAAGAACTTACTGACTTGCAAAAAATTTTTGTGGTTCTATTTTATACTCAAAATCCCGGATTTTACGGGAAGCTGTTTCATAAAAGAGTTTAAGACTTAGTTATCATTAATTGAATCAGAAAAGTTGGTGTGTATTGGCCATGTCATTGAAAGAGAATATATAATAAATTAATCAATGAATACAACAAGGAGAGAGTGTATTAAAATTGGATCATCTCGTAGACTTTAGTAGTAGAGTTACTTTTAGTATATGAGATGACTAAGGACGTATACAAGTGAAAATCAAGTGTGAAATTTTTACTGGAGAAATCAGTTCAACCATGCTATCAATTTGAGCCAGCAGACTTTTACTTACTTATGAGACAACTTATAGTGTAGATTCTATAGCTTTTGCGTCATCCTCTTTTCTCTTCTTCTTCGTTTCATGCTATTTTCTTTCATGAGACTGTCTCATGACCACACAGAGTAAAGAAGAGTTAGAAAATAGTATCTTTCAACTATGGAATACAATATATGCAGGTCAGAGGAATGTCAAATTTAACTAATGCTCAATAGTGTGAAAAACGTGCGTCATTCTACAATTACTTATAATTTGACGTCAAATTCTATTTTTAGTATTTTCATAAGAAAATGAAAGAGAGAAAGAAGGATGTATTTCTAAATCACAAGATTTTAGCAAAAAAATACAAATTCAATATAATTTATTGTATCATTTATAAATAAATTACATTTGAACTCTATTACATAATTACAGTGGATATTCGATTATACAATTTAATGGACAAGAACAGTGCTGTGTGGAACGTAATGAGCGTTCAATGGATAGACTGCTGGAACATGATGGTAGTTATGGTAGGTTTTTGCATATGTGATAGGAAGAAGGGGAACTGATTTGGTGACCACAGTTTTTGTCACAAATGGTTGAGCGACAACTACAGGTGCAGTACGAACAATTTTAACGGTTTTTGGGCTTTTGTGTGAGTAAGAGCTTGAGACAGCAACTGGATGTGAAACAACAACTGGAGAGACAACACTATGAACAACTGGAGTTTGAACGAGTGTCACTGCTCCACAGTTTGCCAAAGCAAACATGGTGACAATAATAGCAAAGACCTATTATAAAAAAGAGTTAAATTAGTTAACGTATAAGATTTCTATCTTATAAAATATGTACTTACAGCTTGCATGATGATGATTTGAGTTGAGTTGATTGATGAAAATAATAATAAGAGAATGACTTCAAGTCTGAAAGGTGTGAGAGAAGAGTAGTAAAAAATCTTCACCTTATATACTTCTCTTTCAAGTCTCAGATTTTTAAAAGTGTCAAAGAGTCAAAAGATTAAAAGGGAGCAAACGTAGCCTTTAACCATTGTCAATGTCAATATATAAAAATATCTATATACCCCAATTGCAACCAGTCTCAAAAGTATATATATATACAATACTCTTTAGTTTGTCTATTAGAATTTGCATACAGTGATCTCCTATACTATAATGATCATATTGGTTTATTGAATTATTTCCCATAAGCCATTACATATCCTGTTAGTGACTGCGACTATGTGAGTTATCTCTAGTAGCACACATGCAGACTTTTACCAACATAATAGCATTTTGACATATGTATGAAGTAACATGCTCATATAATATAAAAGCACTCATAAAGTATCATGTCTGCAAGAATGTTGGAGCCAATTAAGCTTATGTTGCCTTGATGAAAGCCCTTCGGTCGACAATAGAGTACACTAATATGTTGTGGAATTGTATGTGTAGTTAGTAAAAAGACAGTAGTACATAGAGGAATCATTTAGAGTTAATTGAATTGTAATTTAAAGTATGCATGACTTGTTTTCTTCCTATGTGTGGCTTGACTATCCGCTTGTGGTATATGATACAAAGTTACTCCATTTCCGCAAGTCCATATAAATATTTATTATAAATGGTACAACTCAACGCCTAGTTGTTTAATACATTTTTTTATTAATGAAACTTGTCTTTAGGAAGTATGTATTTTATTAGATTATGCTATGTGAGCTATGTGTATATACCTTTAAGTAGTGTTATATATTGCATTTTAAAGCATGTGAAGTAAATCACTCAATATTCTCTTTACTTTTCTATAAATGATCATCATCATGATTTTCTAAGAAATCTCATATGAACTACTGACACGAAGAAATACAATTTTTCATGGTCACTATATCTAATCAATGTCAATGAACACATGATGTACCATTTGAGACGAGATGTTATGAGACGAGTATAGTATAGTAACGTAGACCCACACGTATGCATACATAGTATATACAGCTTTATAATTCTTTCAAGGTACTATGTAAATGATGTACTCATTGTTCATTTTTTCTTATCTTCTTATACCACCAAAGTGGTTTTTTTATCATCATGAACCGTGTAACGTGTGGCAAAAGAGAGGATATGAACTTGACAACTTCTCTTTTTATTATTATGTTTGTTTTGTATGATACATATCTTAAAAAGAGTAGTAGGTGTAAAAATATAAATACTTTTCTTAGATATCATCAAAAATGTTTATGAACTAAATTAAGTAAGATGTTAAGGTCTCTCTCTCTCTCTCTCTCTTGATATCAAAAATTGGCAGGGAATCAGAAAAGTTCTTTATTAGGTGTCATATTGCAATTGCATATGTACTGCTAACTGAAATGATAAAAGCATAAAGCACAAGGCAAGTGTGATAATAAAATTGTTTTTGTTGACATATTCTCGTGAGTAATGAATTAGACAAAGTGTCAAATGGTTTTGAGAAAAAGATATCGCCAAATAGCTATTTATTAAAAATTCAACGTAAATGATTTTTTTTCAACAATAAGTTACAACAAGGAAGATCACAGTTTTTTAAGATATTGCCAATTCATAATATAAAACATTTTTTTGGGTTTTTATAAAATTGCTTGTGAGGGTGGTGGAGATTTTAGGAATTTAAAAGTAAGCTGGTCCATGAGCGTAAGCTGGTCCGGCCAAAACTGGACCGTGATGAGCGACAGCTAATGGGGCCTAAAATTTGGAAAATAATGTTAATTAGTAATCTATATAAAATTTCTTTAAAGTGCTTATGTATTCAAACCAAACGTACAGCGTGAGCAACTTGAACTGGGAGGGCGATTCTTGCTGCTGGGGCACGATTCACATATTGGTGGCTAAACAAATAATTGTAAAGCAATTAGCATGTTATATCTTTTATACTTTTACTAAATTAATTAATTAATTTACCTGGTGGCAACTGGGGCCTTTACAACTGGTGCATGGTAGGCAATTGGTGCTGGTGCAGCTACAACGGCTGGAGCGTGGTAGGCCAATGGGCTGTAAGCTAATTAATTAAAAGAAATTATTAAATTCACTTGAAATTCTCAAAAATATAATTTATAAAATCTTACCAACTCCGGCTGAAGCAACAGCGATGATAGCAGCGAAAACGATAGCGAATTGCATGATGATGAAGTTAAGTTTTGTGAAAATCACAAGAAGATTTGAAAAAGTTGTTGTTAAGAGTTGAGAATTGAGAGCTGGAATGAAAATCTATGAAAAATATTCTAGTCTTATATACTCTAAACATTTTCTTTCTTCTCTCCCATCTTTTTACTTCATTCCTTTGTCTTTTTGATTAGTCATGATGACTGTTGCACGCTTTGACTACTTTACCCTCGAGAAAATCATCATAAAACATCATAAGTAAACAATATCTATAGTTATATATGCTCTCTCTAATAATATTCAGCGAACGGAATAGACCTGACCATCAAAAAGAATTTTTTACAGTCTGCTCAATATTAAGTCAGAGGTATGCACAACTATTTTATACTAACATGCACAAGTTCATAGTAATAAACACTAATCTTGGTTGATCTTTTCGATTCTTTATTGATAACTAAGGCAAAAAGCACCCAAGAGTCATGTATGAGAATATTATTATTACCTTGCACATACTCTAATGTAAATATATATGTTGTAATCAATGCAACTCCAATGCATTTTCTTCTTATTTGCCTTCACATCGTCTTCTTTTCCCATTCACTTTTGTTGCGTATGTAATTTATTTACGCATTTAATTCTAAGTTTTTGAAACTAATAAGCGTAAACAATAGAAAGGAAACTCTACTACTTGTCTTAATGAAATTTTTTAGGAAGTTTGACAATGCTTATGGTCTTGCTTAGCAAGTGTGTGAAAAAAATTCTCCTTAAAAACCTTTGATTTCTATCATATATGCATGGTCCCAACTTTTTTTAATGGAAAACAGTAATAAGCAATAATAAATCAGGAAAAAGTTATGTTTTATTATGGGTCTACAACATTATTTGGTTGACCTTTAAAAGTGAGATGTTGACTTGATGTTAGCAAAAAGATATGGCATGTGTACACAAGTACAAATTGATTTTTTTCAAGATTAGTATAGTAATATTACAGATATTACACGTTGATGCCTAATAACTTAATGACTACAAGAACAAAACACCCTGGAGAAAAAATTTGTGTAGATGTTGGACTAAATTGCCTTTTGTACTTAAGGTCGTAAATGTTTCACGCAGTTTTTGTAACAAGTAATAATAATAAGACATCATATGAAACAACAAGGTCTAGCTAATTTGTAAAAGCGAATTAAATGTGAGTCTCAAGTTGTACTTAGCTTCATACGGCTATATACTTTACTATATACGTTTATTTTGCAAGGAACCAATTGTCATCATGACTATTCTAAAAGTGTATGTGTACTTTACAGTCATCCGAACAAAAAACAAATAAGAACCAAGACAAATTGACTAGAAATGTACATGTGCAACAAGGAAATACCTTGACCCGTCTCATTTTACAACATTTGCACATCTTCTACTTTTTTAGCACGCGACTCCTAATGTACATATAAAAACTGTATCTCTTCTTCTTCCCGATGTTCTCATATTTCCTAATTACTTTGTGAAATCCAAAAAAGATACAGAACAATAAGAGCTAATGGAATAAATTATAATAGGATTACAAAAAAGTCTAAAGGTCAGCTAGCACTTCTAGCGTAGCAGTAATCCAAAAATAATCGTCATCAACAGTAGTCAATGTGTAGCCTTAATTAAATTCCTAATAATAACCAAATCAAAGTCAAGAAAGTCAAGTCATATGTCGCCATTGTCAGCTAGTTGATTATTACTAACAGATCAATACTTTTTTACTATATATCCACTATATACTATAAGCTCTACATACTATATTACATAATAGTCGCGCCACACCAACTATTAATTACATTTTTCTGCAATAAACCATGAATAACATTATGCAAATATACTTATGTACATATGGGATTATAATATTATTATGATACGTATACACATTTTTTAGAGCTTTGACTTGTAGAGTAACGGTGATAAGTTTACTCACTTGGCATAAAATTTACCCTTGACTGCTCATTTTGCTCATTCACACAAAAAGTACTGACTACCAAGAATGTATTATAAAGATATATCAACACTCTTGCTTTCTAGTTATATCAACTTGACAGCCTCTGACAATTGTACAGTTGTTGCAAAAAAAGAGAATTTTGTCCTTGAATTTTCTTAAAGCTTTTTATTCTATTCTCTTCTCTCTCTCAAAAGAAATGATTTGTGATGACTTCTTCCTTCTAAACTTTGTGTTTCAAGTCAACAACATTGTAATTCAATCTTCTCTCTTTCTTATCGTGTGCATGTCACCAATTTACCATTTTAGTAAACTCTTTTTTCTAATTGTAATGTAGTTGTGTCAAAATTGTGCATGTGCACTTGTAATCCTCTCATGGGCGTTATGTACATAGGTATATCCAAATATAATCAACGGTAATATATTTTCAGAGTAATATTGATGTGTTATTTTTCTCCTATCAAATCAAATCAAGAACAAAACTGCATAGGGGTCAAGCAAGTGATAAATTATTGAGAACTGATTATTATTTGATCAGTGTTGTTGTTTAGTTTCAATGAAAAGTGCAACACGTTCACTTGTTCACTATAAAATAATAAGTATAGATATATGTAGTGTCGTGTCAAGTGAGGTTGTCTTATGCTAAACTTGTGTATTGAAGGATTTAGTAACAAGATAAATAAAAACAGCATCTAACATTTAGCTTATTATATGATATGTTGACATTGAATTTGAGACGATAGACACATTTTTACTACATTAAATTGCATATATGTGTGCGTAACGCAAAAAAAAAGTGGACAATAGGACAAGACAACGACAAATATATTAAATATGTCACACAAGTTGAACTGTTGGACATTAGCATATAAAGTAATAGAGTACATTAATTTTGTTTTTCTGTTTGGCTTTAAGGTCCTTTGCTTCATTTGCTTCCTTTAAGTTTGACATTGTACAGCGTATGTATGAAGTGTACATTATTATGATGGTGCTCAATTAAACGAAGCATTTGGTGTTGATGAGATATGTTGGCCAAAAGGGATTCTTTTAGTGCTTAGAGGTCTACAACTATGTATATATGATAGATAGATAGTAGATAGAGCTTCTCTTATATTTTTAAAGGTCAATTTCCCTACAGAGAGGAAGTAAGTAAAGTATGAACGGATGGATGACAACAACGACAACAACAAGGAGATGAAGTATAAAAGAGCCAACTGTACGACTAGTCAAATCAGTATCAACCTCACTTCCAAGTGTTCAATTCAGTCTCTTCAAGACTTTTAAAAAACTTTTTTTCGTGTTTTTATACACATCTTCCAAACTTCATCATGAAAGTCATTGCTGTTTTCTTGGCCTGTTTGGCAGTTGCCAGTGCTGGAGTTGTCTACTCTCAACCAGCTATTGTTGCAACCCCAGTAGTAAGAACTGTTGCTGTAGCCCCAGTCATCCACAAAGTTCCAGTAATGATATTAATTAAAATTTTATATTTCAATGAGCTAGATTTTAAATTCTCAATTTTTTTGATATAGGTTGCCACCAGTTCTCACTTCCAGTATAGAGCACCAGCAGCTAAGGTCATCACACCAGTCCATGCTGTAATTAAAACATTCTAAATCTATAAATATCTATAGACACATTTTTTGGAATTTGCTAAATGTCTTAATTTTATTTAGGCCCCAGTTCCAGTCGTTCATGCTGTAATTACATTATTTTAAATTATAATACATGTACACATTTTTTGACGTTGGCTAAATGTCTTAATTACGCAATTTGCAGGCACCAGTCGCAGTTCCAGTAGCTAGCCCAGCAATCACCGTCCTCCACTAATTTTCTTTTTCTAAACTAACAAACTCTTCTTCTTTCCCATTTCTTCTTTTTCTAAATTCTTATGTGTAATCTTTCT
>VCNE01004064.1:0-15565 GCA_009869805.1 Oncopodura yosiiana | reverse complement strand
TAATGCTAAACATAATTCCATTAGTGCTTGAAAATAAGCTGAAGTTTGTGGATAAATTCTACTTGTTTTAATAAGTCTAAATCTTTCTACATCTAATAATGATGATGCATTATTATCAAGAAACTTTTGATATTTTGAAACTGGATGAGTTACAAGACGTGAAATACAAGTTGGACCAATAGTCAAGTCATTTTCATTAGAAATATTTTCTTCAATGATTTTCTCTAATTTTGGACCACCTTCACCAACAGTTTCTTTTTCAAATAATGCCTTAAGTTCTTGAAATAATTTTCTTCCAGTGTCACCCATAATGAATTCAATTTGTGATGATGTTTCCTTATCTTGAAGTTGAATACATTCTGCTAATAAAATATAAATCCATTGCTTTAATATTGGAGCAAATGTAGAACGATTTAACATATTAGTCAGTAAGCGAATTAGTTCTAGTAATAAATAATGATCTTTATTATTTTCTTGGGATGTCTGTAATGATCTTCTATGACGTACAAATTCAATCAACTCTTGGCAATATAGTAAAGCTAATGGAAACTCTTTAGCAATTCCTTGAATTTGTAATACAAGACCATTAAGATTTTCTGTAATGATCTTCTATGACGTACAAATTCAATCAACTCTTGACAATATAGTAAAGCTAATGGAAACTCTTTAGCAATTCCTTGAATTTGTAATACAAGACCATTAAGATTTGAGCCAGTTATTGAGCAATGAATACGATCAGTTGGCATTAGTACAGTTGGAAATCTTCCACTTTTCTTTACACAATTGGCAAATGATGAGTCATGATTATTTGGCCCAGGTACAATTAGAGTTACATGTCCATTAGGATTATTTGAGCCATTACCACTATTTAAAGTTGCAACCGTTTGAATAGATTGTAATGGATAACAAGTAATAGAATGTCGTCTCATTTCTCCACTATTGAAAGCATACAAATGAACACATGGATTAATTTTAATATTTCTTCCACAACTTTTCACTTCACGAACACAAGCTGTTGTAAATGCACAATCTTGTAGTACTACTTGAACTTGATTGGATTTATCAAGTGGAATTTCTTCTATAGGAAATTTCTCAGGTGCCAATTGCAAAAATTGAGCACAATTGTTTAGTTAATTCTTGTATATACTCATCACCTTGTTTTACTGCTCGTGAAATTGCTGATTGTAATTCTTGTGATAATTTATCATGATTTTTATAAAATAAAGCTGATGGATTTCCAGTACTATCTCTTAAATATTTTGTTGATGGATAAGAATACCTTAAATTACATGAGAGTATATCATTTAAAGGGAAGTTGGCAAAACTTTGTTCAGAGAGTAATTGAAGATTTTCTAAATCCAATTCCTGGAACATTGGTAGTATTGCATAAGGTGGTGATTTAGTTTTATCAACATCAAAAGGAAATGATATTTCTGTTTCGTTATCATTACTTGTATCTACACTACAACAATGTAACATTTGTAGAAATGCACTTCGACAATATAATCTTGTTAATGAGTTCTCAAGACTCATTAAATTTGAATGAAGTTTAAACATGTTGATAGTATTTGAGCTGAATGCTGTCGTTTTAGTTATTTGAGGTTTTTGTAAAGAATTTATTGAATACCAAAATCTTAATAGTAAACCTTCAGATTGATACATAGGTTTCTACTAATACTAATTCATTGACCATATCAACTTCAAGAACTTCACCATTTAGGCCAAAAGTCCCAAACATATTTGGAGTAGCAAAATTTGGTAATTGAAGATTGTCTTGTACTGGTGTAATTAGTACTGTCATTCCAACACGTAGTTTTGATGCTGTACATCTGGAAGCTTCCGCACGAACTTCTTCTAATGTTGGTAAATGAAGATCTCTTGGAAGTCCACCATTTTCTTCATATAAAAACTCAACAGTTTGTCTTGCAATTTCTAACATTCCCAATTGTAAAGCTTGGCGAATTTGCTCTAGTCCATCACGTCTTTCAGACTCATTACGAAATCTTCTTCTAATTATTGGAAATACATTAGCTTCCCAAGCCCTAACAAGTAGTAAATGTACATCTTCATCTGCTCCGCTACTATTGACAGAATTATTAGTTGAATTACTAGTATTTAGTATATGATTTCTCATAGTAAAACTAAGCAAAGTTTCTTCAACATCTGAATGTGGACCACTATTAGGTAAACTAACACTTTTACTATCTTCTAATAACAGACTATCTAATTCATTAAAAGTATGCTCAGCTAATTGACATACAAAACGATTTGGTCCAGTATAAGTTCGAATTTCATTTGATGCTGGTGGTCCAAGAAAATATTCACAAGATGCTGTCTCTGAATATTCACTTGTAGCTTGCCTAGCTTTAGCATATTTAATTTGTTGTTCAATATTCTTTTTAGGTGGAGTTTGATTAGTTGATGATGAGCGTGATTTATTTTTCTCTGGTGTTTTGCTCTTAGCATTTTGTCGACTAGGTGGTGGTGGTGGTGGTGGTTGATGCCTTCGACGATTTGATGATGATGCTTCTACAGCAGAAGCACTTTCACTTTGTTGTATTGATGGTGGTGATACTGGAGCTAATATTGGTTGCTGTGGTTCATCTTGTTCTTCCTCTGGGTCTTGTAAATTTTCACTGTTGGCAGCTGCTCCTGTTTCCTCTAATAAAGCTAATATCACTTCACTACTTGTTGTAGAAGTATTACTTCCATCATTACTTGCTATTCCTTGTGCAATTATTGGTACTGGCATAAATCCTTCATCATCATCATCATTATCTAAATTCTCATCATCATTTTCCCATTCATCATCTTGTTGATTATTTTGTTGTTGTTGTTGTGAAACTCTGTCATTATATGGGCCAAGAGTTACTTTCACTATTTTCTTCTTCAGTCGCTTCTTCTTCATCAGCACTTTCTACATCTCTAGAAATTGCTGAGCCATAAGTTAAACCAACATTAAGATTTTGTAGAGAGTCTGATACTCTTCTTAATAATAGACCTCTTGAAGTTGTTGTTGCAGTAGCATTATTAGTAGTATTTGTACTAGCTGCTGTAGAAATATTTTGACTAGTTCCTGAGATATTAACCATCGTTCTTATTCCTTGAGCATAACTAAATGCTTTACCACCAAAGTTTGCAGCAACCACTGCATTTTTTCTTTGAAGATGAACGCAAGGAAATAAAGAGGCATCAATTTGTGAAATAGTTGGTGTTATTTTAACACCATTAATTGTAAAATAAACAGTTCCTTTTGTTGATGAAGCAGAAGATGATGAAGTTCCAGCTCCTGATGGAGTTGTTGTTGGTCCACCACGTTGTCTATTATTAATTCTTCGACCTCTCATTCTAGCATCAACAACTACATCACGCCATCCACGACCAGTTGAAGCTATTGATAAATTAGAGGATTGTGTTTGAGCTAATGTTGTTGGTTGTTCTGTTTGAGTATTATTTGTTGTTGGTGTAGAAGATGATGATGAAGGTTGCCATCCAATTCCAATAGTATCACCAACTTTAAATGGAGTAGTGTAATCTAATCTTGTTGATTTCCAAGCCATAAAGTTGGGACTTGTGTAATGACAAACTCGTCCATTAGTATGTAACATTATTGAACCAACAGGATAATTCCATACTGTTGATGAATGTTGTTGTTTTGTTGGTGAAGAAGATGATGATGAAGGTTGCCATCCAATTCCAATAGTATCACCAACTTTAAATGGAGTAGTGTAATCTAATCTTGTTGATTTCCAAGCCATAAAATTTGGACTTGTGTAATGACAAACTCGTCCATTAGTATGTAACATTATTGAACCAACAGGATAATTCCATACTGTTGATGAATGTTGTTGCTGTTGTTGTCCTCCAGATCTTGATTGATTTTCTTCTGATGGTGGACGTGGACAAAATCCTAAAGAGATAGCTGGCACAATATCATTTGAATTATCACCCATATTTAATATAGTTAATTCCCAATAAAAACCAGAGGAAGGTGCTGCAGAAGTTGCATATAATAAAAGTCCTCTTGGATAAACGATTCCTGTGCCAGAGTCCCCAGTTAGAGAAACTCTTGTAAGATTTTCAGAAAATACACAATTTTTAATTGGTGGAAATGTTCGAGTTAAATCAAATGTAATTGTATCAGAGTAACATTGATTTGGTAATGGTAATCTTGGTGGACGAGTACAATCTCTGTATAAAAGGCGAAGTCGGGTTACTTGTCTTTCCAATTCTCTTTGATTTATGTGATGGATTACATTCTTTTGAAATTGATTTAAGTGATTCCATCCATTCAATTGTTTTTGTTAAATCTGTATCACTTTCTAAACCTAAGAATAAACCAACAAGTTCTTTTCGTCTCATCCAACATGATAATACTTGCATTGCTCGTGTACGGATTTCACCAACCAATCTAACAATAATCATTCCATGAGCTATCATTCTAGATTCTGAATTGGAATTAATTTGGGGGCTTGCTGTTGTTGTAACTGTTGTATTAGTAACAATATTTGAGCTAGCACCACCAGAAGATTTAGCTAAAGTTAATATATGATTTAAACTTGCAAGTGGTTTCATTAGTGGACATGGTTCTTTTCTTTGCTGAGCTTTACTGCTACCAGCAGTTTTGTGATGATGAAATTGAAGAAGAAGACGTTTGTAGTAATAGAGATTTCAAATAGCCAGCAACTTCTATTAGTGTAGCTTGTGTTAGTGTTAATGGGAAATTATCATCTTTATCTTGTAGTGATGCTGGTACAAGTCGACTAATAGGAACTTCAATTTCTTCCATGGGACTTATAGCTGTAGCAGATTGTTGTAATTTAACTCTTGCAAGACCATTATCAAAAACCGCAACAACTTTCCCTTTCGTTTGTACAAAGTCCCAACCATCATTTTCTTCTCGAGTATCTCTTGCTATCCAAACTTGTTCACCAACACGAATTGTTTCACTAAAACCACCTAATATAGCTAAATTTGCTATTGCTATACGAGCTGAGTAAACATAATTTTCTAAAGGTACAGTTGAAGGATTGTTACTAACTGCTGATATTTTAGTAAGATTTTTAAGTGATGAACATATCAATTGCTCAATAGCTGTTGTCCACATATATTTTTTGGAATCTGAATTATTTGGTTCATTAGTAGTATCATTACAACTTGAAGAACTTTCTGTTGTTACTGTAGACTCTATTGTTGGCAAATTTTGTTGAGAGGAAGCAGATGATGATGTTGATGAGCCAACAAGTATACGAAGTAATCTAATTAATTCCTGCAGCCAAACTTTCAGCAACTTCTCCAGAAATATATGGGCGAGGTATATCAGAAGTAGAAAGTTGTCTATTTCTTTTTTTGCAAATAGAGTCAGAATTATTTATAGTATTAGAAGATGAATCAGAAGACTCATTACTAGATTTTATTGGACCACTACCAATTGGTGGACTTAATGATGTAATATTTCCAAATTGACTTAATTTAATAGCTTTACGCTCAGCAGCTACTGCAGAATCTTCAGTGTATAATAAAACTTTACCATCTTTAGTCAGTGAGGATTCTAATTGAATCAAAGTTTTACCAATTGGCTTCAATCCTTGATGAGTATATTGCACATTTTCAAATAATGGTCTTAGAATATCTTCGGCAGTTTTATCAGAAACTTTATGAAGCCAAACGTTCATTTTTCCATAACTGCTATCTACTAATTGTGATGTTATTGGAGTTGAAGAAGAAGGACATACTGCATTAGTTGTTTTATTTGAAGTAGTAGCCACAGTTGTATTTGAAGGACTTGAGCCACCAAGTAAAGAAGGATTATTATGATATCCACAAACTAAATAGTCAGCTAATTTGGAGACGAGTAATTGAACTACTTGAGTATAAGGTGAAGTCGTATTAGTTGTAGAAGAAGATGTTGCAACTTCTTTAGCTTTATTTATTCCTAGTAAATGCTCTGTAGTTAAATCATCAACTAGTGGTAAAGCAGTTGATAGCAATCTTAAAATAGTAACAACCAAACGTGGTGGTAATTTAGTATTTTGAAGTAAACTCAATAGACTACAGATACAAGAACTTTGCTTTAAAATTGCTTTGCCTAAATTAGTATCGTGGAGAACATCAAGTAAATTCATAACGTCTTCAATTGGCTCAACAATATTAACACCAACTCTCTTACTATTGGAATCTGTCATTGATACTTCTGTAGCTCGGTTCAATTGATTTGTAACGTTATTTGATATCTGTAAAAATAATTCTTCAAAGTCAGTAGTAGTATTATTCTTATTAAAATCAACACTCCATGATGCACAATGTGAAGCCAAAACTTGAAATGCAGCCCAAGCTAATGAAGTAGCTCGACTAATTCTTATAGCTTCGGTTTCATAGTATTATTCTTATTAAAATCAACACTCCATGATGCACAATGTGAAGCCAAAACTTGAAATGCAGCCCAAGCTAATGAAGTAGCTCGACTAATTCTTATAGCTTCTGTTTCAATTGGTAAAGCTGACAAAGTTGTTGAAGGATCTCGTTGTGGTGATATTATTTCTTCAGGTACACGTAGAGCACACATATTGTCCAATAATAAAACTAATCCACTTTGAACTAAAGCTTCATGGTCTAAAGACTTATATGGGATTACAGATAGAGATGCAATAGATCGACGATATAAAATCATATTGGAGCATGCAGAGTCAGCTACATTTTTCATTAGATTTAAATAACTTTCTTGGACATCACTTTCTAGACCACTGCATTTAATTGACTCAAGTTCCTGATCCATTTTCTAATAAGGAGCATGCAATATTCATAACTTCAGAATTGACTTCAGAACATTGGAGTACTTTACTCATTAAATCGTTTGCAGAGCATCTTGAGGAAGCTCTTTGCTCTCGATTTCTTACAGCAATAAATTAAATCTTTAATTGTTGGACTTGGTAAATATAAATGAGCTGTAATGAAATGTTGCACTTGTCCAACTTTAGTTTTAGCTTCTGCTAATTCAAAGCTGCAAGAAGGAGGAGGACCTACATAATACGTTTTTGGTGGCACTTTAGGAGCAAATAACACATGCTGGCATTTTTTATAAGTTTCTTTAATTAATTTATCACTTTTTGATAGTAGTAAAGTTGCCTCATGGAGAATTTCACTAGTGTCTTTGATAACATCACTAATTTTATTTTCTGGGTAACTTTTACCAACTACTAAAGCTAGAGTAGCTAAGTCTTCTTTATTGCTACGAAATGTAGCATCATTAAAAAACACATCTTCTAATTTCTTCGATCCTGATTTAAATTCTTCATACTCTTCCTGTAGTCGAGTTTCAATTTCAGCTATAGCCATCAGTCTTCGTATAATTATATTAAAAGATCTAAAGACGTCACCAAATATATCAATTTGTTTTGTAGAAGGACTAGACGATGATTCTTCTTGGCCGTGATCATTAATATACTTGAGACAACATTGAACATATAAATCTTCCAATTTAGCAGGTAGAATTTTATCTCGGATACTTTGTCTCATCTGTGGATAAGAGACTCCTACTAATTTTCTTAATTGTAATAATGTTTCCATACTGTACTTCTCACTAGCTGGAGGCTTCATATCACGATGATTTCTCCATGATAAACTTGCAGCTAAATCATTCTGTAATAAATTTTGAGCCAGTTTTCTCAGATTCATTTGGTGGCTCACCATCATATAACTTTTTAGTGACATTTTGTACAGAGTATAATGCACGAGCTGTACTTAATTTCACAAGATCACATGTAGTTGAAATAGGAATAAATTTTGTTGAGTTATCAACAAGTTTTGGTAAACCTTTATCAGAGAGTTGCTCTTGTGGATAAATAATAAAAGAAAATCCCCAAAGAGCTTTTTCAGGAATAGATACTTCACGACTACTTTTCATTTTCAAAATTAAAATTAATTGTATCACCATCAATAACTAATAAATCTTTACACCATCCAACAGAAGAAATACAGCGACTCCCATAACCATACATGTTTCCACCAAATTCTCCAATTTTCTTCCCTGTATTCGACATAATTGTTAGGCGATCATATTCATATTGAGTTGCTGAGAGAGGGTCAAATTTAATATAAAGTTTTCTTGCTCCAGGAAATGTTAGAGTATTTTTTAATTTATAATTATCAATTACTGGATGTGATGTCTCAACTTCTTTTACGTTAAAAGAATCTAGTCCAACTTTAAGAGAAGAAATCCAATCTTCATCCCCATCTGAAAATTCTTGGCCATATATTTTGTTAGCGAGATGTGTAAGAGTAACAGAGAGTTGAACAATTTCTTCAGAAATACTTTCTGCATAATTGAGAGTTAAATGTGATTTGTCAGCAGAGGTGAATGCTAAAATTGCAGAAACGCCATGAGCCAACATTGATGATTTTAATAAAGTATCAATTGCAAATATAAGCTTCTCTCATATTACTATCTTTGAAATTTAAATACTCAATACATTTCTCAACAAGAATAGAAGCACAATTAAGTACACGTTTAGAAACTTCTGTCGAATTTTCTTCCAATTCTTTGATATTAGTACAAGTGTCATGTATTAAACAATTTCTGCAGAGAAAATTAATCACTGATGATATATATGCAGTTTCTGTACTCACTTCTTGTAATTTAGATATTGACTCTTCTGTTAATGAGGCTGAATCCATAAGTTTATCAAGTAGTTGTTCACATTGTTGTAAAGAGCTACGAACAATACGAGCCAGACATGGAATTTTTAATATGTAAGAATTTCCTATTGGATAATTACTTATGTGTTTCTTTAATTGAGAAGTGAAATGAGCTAGAAGTAATTTTGGTAAAATTGACAATTGTTCCGCTTCATATAATGTATCTTGAGTCTCGTCAATTTGGTCAAAAAGTTGTTCAAGAAATATAGTTTTTTCTTCAGGAGTTTCATGGAGAATGTCAAATATTGTTATAAAAAGATTATAAGCTGCATCATAAATTATTGATTTGTTGCCATCAAATCTAAATTGCTCGAGCATTTCAGGATCATTAAGGATTACAAATACTAATCCTTGCATATGATTCAAACATGATTTGAATTCAGGAGTAATGGAAGAAGTCTTGTGAAGCTCTTTAGTTTTCATAACTATTGCTTGTATAACAATAAGCAATGAAGTGGTTTCAGAAGGACTAAAGTTTCTTAAATTATTATTCAAAATGTCGACAATGTCATTCAAGATTTCTGACTCAAATCCAATATCTTCTACAAGAGGAGCTTTTGAATTTAAATTACTATTGCTAACATATCTACAAGCCATTCTACCCAAATGATGCAAAATGACATTCATCATTTGCTCTTTTTTAATTTCTTTTCTCAATACTACAGGAGAAGAAATGCCATTACTTTTTGTCCCATAAAGAATCATTTGTTCTTTCCAAAAAGGAATGTATCCAACATTTCTCCAAACATCAACAAATTCTCCATTAGCATTCCATATATAATTATTTTGTGAATCATAACATGAGCCCATTTGAGGAATTAGACCACCACGTAAAAATGAAGATTGTAAATGTGGCTCAAGAAAATCTTGAGATGAAACTGGTAAAGATGTAATCTCTGAATTATTGTTAATGAAAATTGATGTCAAGTCGAAATGTAGCTGTATTCCAAATTCTCCTTTTGAACCAATAACACCTGTGGATGGTAATCCGTACATTCTATGAATTCCACTTGCTGTTCCAGCGATTGTAATTGGGCCACTTACATTCAATAGAGTTGATAATGTAGGACAAATTAAGATTGTGAGACAATTTCCAGTAGAGAAA
Organism: Oncopodura yosiiana; assembly: GCA_009869805.1. Lineage (NCBI taxonomy): Eukaryota > Metazoa > Arthropoda > Collembola > Entomobryomorpha > Oncopoduridae > Oncopodura > Oncopodura yosiiana. The sequence goes on along the minus strand of VCNE01004064.1, from coordinate 5,766 downwards.
CAAGCTGAAGTTGTCAATTGTTTTAAACTAACTCCTATAGAAGTCATTGGATCACTATTATTTGTTGGAGAAGATCCTTGTACTATTCTATTTCCACGTACTGTAAATGATGGTGGTGGTGTTGTTGGATTATTAGTTTGATTTTGTGGATCTTCCAATTTCTCTAGTGTAATTGTTGGACATTTAAAAATAGCTATATAATTTTCTTTATCAGATTTAATTTCAAAAATGTCCAAATATACAGAATAACATTTAACTGAGGATGTTTCATTTGTTGTTGTAGAAGTTTCTTCACTATCTTCAGAAGATTCTGTTGTTTCTGTTGTGATTGGTTGAGGAATTCCAACTCTTAGCCAATAAAAATAAAATCCATCTGAAGTAAAACCAATTGTTGTATATGGTTTTGATCTAGATGCATAATTATCAGTTAGAATGTATTTTGTAGGTTTCAAGCTAGTTGGATGTAGAATCTGTCCCAGAATCACTGCATTGTCTTCCTTGTCATATTCATGAGCTCTATGTACTAACAATTTATTTCCAAATGCCAAAAATCCAGAATGATAGTTTGGATTAAATGCATAAACTAATCCTTGAGTAGAATTATGAAATCCTGTTCCAAGTTTTGCTACTCCTTTACCTTTTGGTCCACTAACATAAATAAATTTGCCATTTCCATCTACAGCAATGTAATGTTTGGAAAAGTCTTCTAAAGTAAATCCTGTACCTTTGAATTTATTTGGTTGTGAAGAATCTGTTGGATGAGCTACATTTAAGTCAGTTGAAGAAGTGTCATTTTCTGGTGATAGTAAATCATCATATGGCCAAGTAATTAAATGTGACTCTTTTTTAATTCCTGAAGCTCTACTCAACATTTCCATTGATAAATCACTGAGCTTTGTTAAAATGTCTCCAATAGGATACTCTAGTTCTGCTTGTTGCATTAATAATAATTTAATTGTTTTAATAAATGATGATAATAATCCTCGAGCGCATGCTAATGCAATTAATGCACAAGGTCCTGTTGTAGAAATTGATGATGATTCCTCTTCTTTTGCATTTGAGCACCATTCAAATAATAAATCTTCCAATTTATTTAGAGGACGTGGTGAACTATCGATTAGTGATAAAGACATTGGAGGAACACTAGATAATTCATCGAGTAAAAGTTCCATTGTATTTGTAGCAATACTCTTATCAATTTTAGCACAAGATTGAAGTAATGGTGTTAATAATGTTAAACTCAGTTTTAAATTAAAATTCTTAACAGTGGCTTCACGTGAAGAAGAAGTAGAAGATGTTGATTTCTTGTTAGCATTAGTATTGTTCTGTTGTTGGTTTACTACATTATTATAATAGGTAGATTTGAATTTCCACATTTCACGTAAAGTTTCCAATACATGATGATTATGTAATGCTAATCTTTTTGATTGATATGTACACAATTTTAAGATTCTTTCTCGGAGCTCATCAGTATTATAAGTGCTATTGATAAGTAAATCTTCTTGTAGTTTTGTTTCATAGAATTTATTAAGTGAGTCATGTCCTGATTTCATTGTTGGAAGTAAATCAATTCCATGTAGAATTCCATTATGAAGAAGAATACTATTTTCTGTCAATCCTAACCATCTTGTTTTATCCTCTGTATGAGGATTTTGAATGTAACTTTTATTAGACATTTTTAGTTTTTACAAACAACACATTTCTTTTTGTGAAATTATATTTTTCTTTCAATTTATGAGCATTTATGAGAGTAGTAGTGGAGGAGGAAAGAAAAGATATGTTCATAATGCAAAGTTGATAGAAATCACTATAGGATACACATTACAGTATTAAGTTATCAGTGGAGGCGATAAAAATTCGCTAGTTTATTGAATCATTTCAATGGACTACAAATTAAAGTATAATGTATATATTATTCTTGTGGCATATTTTTTTTAGTTTTAGATACAGAATGAAACATTTGACAGATATAGAAATAAATTGCATTATTGTTACTTCACACTTTCGTTCATAGTCAGTCTATACAAAATCCTATAATTTTGTGATTATTTACTTAGTGCGAATGCGATTTTTTTAAATAAATACGCTTTTATAAATTATGTATATTATTTTATACTACATACGATTTCATCAAGACATAACTATAACTATATGTTAAGATTCAGTGATATTAACATCTTTATCAAAATCTATTGAAGGCATATACTTGACATTATCTGGGAAATGCTCAGTTGCTAATTTTTTGACAGTATCATACATTTCTCTTCGTTTTTGCTTAACTACTGTTTCATTAAACCACTCTGTCAAATCTGGCAGTGGAGCCTTGAATGATTTTATAGGATTGGTAAAGAAAGCTTCAAAATATTGAAGAATATAAGTTCCACAATCCCAATGATTTGGCTGTTGTGGTACTTTTAGCTCATAATATGGCATAGTATCAATGTCAAATATTTTGGGTACATCTCCTTCTTTCCATCTACGATGCTATATAATAATAAAAAAGGAAGAAGAAAAAAGTTATAATTGAATGTTAAGAAAAATAATTTGAATTAATAATACTTACTCTCCATTCATTAGTTAGGTACTCTCGAAGACGTTCAGTCATATGAGCTTTCTTATCATCTGGAATATGTCCTGTTAAAGAGTCCAAAAAGAGAATACATGGGACTTTTTCTATTTGATTTGGTTTAATTTCTACTACTGGTGTTGTAGTGGCTGGAACAGGAGCTGGGTTTGCATTTGTATCAGATTCAGATTCTGAATAGTTGACGACTATCAAATTAATTAAAATTGATGCAATTAATTTTAGTTTGTTTGTTGTCATCCTCATTCATGTAATAATAAACTTACGTGGCTTAGAAGTACGTGGACTTTTTCTTTTTGGTTCTTCTACATCTGTATAGAATTCATTTCTCTTCATTCTAATTCGTTTTCCATTGACTGGTCCATTTAATCCATTAGTAGGTCGTTCTGGCCGACTTCGTAATCTTCGTTCAATTATTAGTGACTTTTCTGGTTCAGGAATTTCAGAAGTAGTATCCATAGGCTCTTCATCACAAGGTTCTTCTTTTATCTCCTCCTTAATTTCTACTTTAATGTCATCAGGATCTATTGGTTCTTCTTTAATTTTAGGCATATCAGCTAATCCAGGATAACAGATGACGACAATTAACCAATGATATCTAAAAATGATATAACAATAATAGCAAATTAGATTATAATATATGATTTCATTATTACAAACATATTTGAAACAAAAGATAAACTTACGCCTCAGAAATTGGAATAAATATAAAATCTTTGGAGAATATATCAGTATCACTTGTCCAATTACTAACATTTTGCCATCGTCTTACTGCTTGAGTTTTCTTACACATAATTAATCTACCATTTCTAGGATCCAAAAATCTATTACGAGTAAGAGATTGAAAGAAAAATGTTGTAAATATATGTATTTTCTCTTTTTCTTCTGGACCAAGTTTTGCATTTGCAAAGTAATGAAGCCAAAAATGGATTATTTGATCATTTAAAAATTCTCCAGGAGCTAAACACATTAAATCAGCAGTATTAATTTCAACTCGATGTTTTCTCTTGGCATCAGGTGGATAATCAATGATCCTGTTGTAAGAGAAACAAAAACAAATGTTATGAATAATTTTGCATCAACTATAATAACATAATAAAATAATAACTATAATATTTATATATTTCTTACTACTCTAATTTTTCTCGTTTGTTCTTCAGTTTGTATGGCTTGTCTAGTTGTTGCTGGAGGTGTTGATTGAGGTTCATCATCTAAATTAATTTCTATCACTTTCTTTATTGGCTTTCCTTTAGCAATACGATGAGGAGCAGGTGAAGGAGGTCTTTCTTTGACTACACTTTGAGGAGGAGCAGGAGCAGGTGAAGGAGGTCTTTCTTTAACTACACAATGAGAAGGAGATGGAGTAGGCTTTGCTTTAAATAAACGATGAGGAGGAAGTGGTGGTGGTGGAGGAGGTGGTGGTGGAAAATTATATCGTCTTTGTTCTGATTCACGTTTGACTAAAGCAACTTTCATATTACTACCTTCACCAAGTTCTCTTCGAAAGCCTTTAGGTGGCAAAGTCCTGGGTATTTGATCAACTTTCTGTAATTTGAGGTTCAACTTTTTCTCCAATTGGGACACAGTAATTAAATGACTACTCTCTCCATGACTTTCTCGATGTTGTTTCTCTTCTTGTGAATTGTCTCTTATTCTGGCACCATTGTTCTCTTCAGTTACTCTTCTTAATGATCTAACTGGAGAGACAATCATATTGTAGGCCGATTTCAAAAAACTTTTCATCTGTTACAAAAACTGAAAGTTTCAACTTGAAGAATTCTAGAACGTGCAAATTGTGACTTTTAGTTTTCCCACAGTTATAATCAGAATAAATAGGATGGCAGCATTTAGGTTTCTTGAGAAATTGCAAAGATTTTTCATGTCGCAATTTCAACGCTGTTTATTCATTTTCTGGTAGCATTGCAATTTCAATATGACATAGCAAAGTTACTAATCTCGTGTAGGATTTTATTAATTTACATTGCAATCATCAGTTTAACTATTATATGAAAGTTTCAATGGTAGTTGTCATTATTGTTCAGAAAACATTCCATGAGACACTTTTACAAATGCTAGCAATAATTATTTGCTCATAACCTCAACAATGATTTTTTTGCATGATCCAATGTGATTCCTTTTCTGAATATCAATGACATGATACAGTTAGTACTAAAATGCAAACAAGCATTACTAATCCAATTCACTTACTGTTTAATGAGCAAGCTTTTTCACAAGTTTACATATTATAATAACATGATGAGGGAAAAACCTACAAAATCCATTTTTATTCTCTTGAACTTTACTCTAGCTATAAGATGTAAATTAATTTTTCAATGCAAAACTACATTAGCAACTCATCCATTTATTACAATTTTTCTTTGTTTTTTTACTTTTTTCAGAGAGAACAGGTGCTTGTTGTTAACCTTCAAACGGAAACTTATATATGTGATTTGACGGAAGGGAAAATTTTGTAAAAAGTCTCACGCTACGTCTACTACTAACTTACTAACTATCCTTATTATAACTACGTATATACATGTATACCTACACATTATTTTATTCTTTGTAAGTAATAAATTACAAGATGCATTTTACACTCATATACTGCAATGTATACCTGTGAGAAGTAAATGTTTAAGACGAAGAAGAAGAGACGCCAACTTATACACTGTGGCTTAGTTAGTCTCATCTTACAACATATCTCACTTAAACCTTTACCTCTTTAGTTAAGTTTTAACTCTGATTCAACCTAAATCTAACTTAAGTCTCTTATTAGCTGACAATAGCAAAAAAAAGTCAGCAGATCAGCAAAAATGTTATCTTAAAATCTTCTTTTTGGTTGACTTAACACATGAGTCTAAATTGGTTGTAGTTCAGTGTGTTATGTAAAAAAATTACATCTCTGTTTCACCATTCAAGTCTGAAATGTGACAAAAACAAGAACTCTCTACTGTGTTTCTTATAAAAAAAACAAGTGTATTAATTTTTTTTGTTACTAAAAATCAGCTAACATGATAAAGTTTCAAGCATTAGTGATTATTTTAGTCTTAAATATAGATTTAACATGGTCCAAACCTCAGGTGCATAGTGAAGGTTTTGGTGTAGATTATGATTATGATGAAGAATCTACAATTAGTTTTGACACAAGTCCACCAAGTGTTTTAATTTTGTTGGCTTCTGCA
>VCNE01004063.1:0-11928 GCA_009869805.1 Oncopodura yosiiana | reverse complement strand
CTTTTTCAACTTCTTTAATTATTCACCCAGTTCTTTACTTTTTTACTTCTTCTCTTCGGCACATTTGCAAACAAAAGTTAAGTTGTGTTTTGTTGAAAAGAGATCGAGAGCCAAGTCGACTCAAGAGCATGTTGTACACAAAAGCCCAAGAGTAAACAACACGAAACAAGAAATTGAAAATGTAGTAGTAACAAATGTAAATTTCTTGATAATTAGCTACACTTTGTCATACACTAGTCTATATACAATATAAAAATTCTTGTAATGTAACTAATCTATGATACATTCTTAGAATTCCTGGAGACACAAGTTGTCAATGACACACTTCCTTCAAGTTAACTAAATCACTAATCTACTACAAGGATGGACAATAAGACGTAATTCTTAGCCCACACTTATTTTCAACCCACATAATGGCATCATCCTGTGCAAGATGTTTGCTATAACTTTAATAATTACATACTATTATTGCCATTAGTTGTGATTAGGTTGTAATTGCTAATTATACTTAATGCTAACTAAAAGTTCACTAGGTACGAAAATAGAATAGGCGAAGAAAGATCAACAAGATTTGAAATTCAAAACCTCTTAAATACTTGCATAAATTTAATCTATTATTGTGTTGGGAAATTTACTGAACGGGAGCAGCTGAGCTATCTATACTAAACCAGAAAAGTTTTTAGTATACTCATGCTAATACTACTAGAAATCATAAATAATTCACATATATTTTAAGCTTTGAAGAAGAGCTTTAAATTGAAGTCTCTTTGAGAAACATTATAAGTAATAACTCTTTGCAGGGGTAGAAGAAGAGAACATAAAAAGAGAATTACTAATTAGTTGGAGCTAATTATGGCTAATAGTTTTAAAAATTCTGTGAAATAATAATGAAAAGTAAGAACTCAAAATATTATTTATGTTGCTCTTTAGTCTCTCTCATCCACTAATTTGAAATTTAAATGGAATTTTCAGATTTGCTCTTTGAGTCAGATAATAATAATAGTAATATGTCCTTAAATCCTCTGTAGAGTCTCAAAGGACTCGTTCATCTCAACTTAACGATCTATAAAACAAAAAACCTTCCTTCTCTTATATCTTTTCTACTTCATCGCTTTTCATAATATGCAATAAGTTATGGTGTAGTGTATTATTTACGACAGTTTAGCATGCACAAAAGCCTTTTTGCACTAGTCACACTAAGGAATTCTCTGGCTACTATATACGTATTGTACAGACCACAAAAATTTTCTAATTTAGAATGTAGATTGATAAAAGAGATGAATACAAACGAGAAGAAGATAAAAAGGACAAATTCCTTCTTCTGCTTTGCTCTTATAGTAAAAAGAGAACTTGTTGTTGTCGTCCTATATATACATTATATAGAACTCTTATAAAGAATAAATAGGCTAAATTCAAATCCTAATTTCATTTAAGTGAAAACCCATATATAACTCAAACACCAGACATTCTGACATTCAAAAGACATTAGAGCCAAGCATCTTCTACAAACAACTACTGTACATATATTGTATTATTATGAATGAATGAGAGAAGAGAGATAAATAGAACATGAAAATGCTAAACTATATGAGCTAAATGCTCCAAGTTTCTCAAAGAGATGTTCATATGTAAATTAGATGCGACAATAGATGAATGCTTGTGTATATATGTATAGAAAAACTGTGCATTCATTAATGAGACTTTATGTATGTAGTTACATCTAATATTATTCTGTGTCAGGCCATAACTAACTTAAATTGCATAACATCATTCAAGGCTCTCTTTTCACGCATCAGTGCTACACATTTCCGCTGCGACACTTTTCTTCCTTTGCAAACTCTCACCATACTCTATCGTTGTCATTTTTCTTCAAATCATCACATCACTTCATTCTAATCTCTTCTTCCTTGCTGAAAGTTCAAAGAGTACGAAGAACAAGAAGAGATGAAAGAGCTTCATAATTGCTTTAGGCACTCTCATGGAGAGGCTCGAGTTTTTTTACCAATGAATTTAATAGTAAGTAGAAAAGTCAAAAGATTTAGAAATAAATATAGATTCAGATTCCAGAATTACATCCATCATACGTCTCTATCTAACTCTGAAATTTTGATGCTCAAAACTGAAATTTTGAGTTGAAAATCGCTGAATTTATACTATAGTTTCTGAATTCTTTGACTTTTCTACTATTAAATTTTCAAGTCAAAGAAACCTGAGCCTCTCCTCACAAGAAAATCTATATAGCATGTTGTATAAACAGAGAGTGAACAAAATAACTGATAACTGACATTAAAGACTTTTGCACGGGGTGAATTTTCTCTTTATGTTGACTGCTGTCCTATGGAGAAGGAGCAAATGTATATAAGAAGAAAATGTGATTTCTCAACTTCACCAGAAAAGAAGAAGAAGAAGATGAGAAAAACATTTTAACTTTCAAAGCAAAAGAAAATATTATATATATATATTGCTTCCCAAAGACACAGAGAAAGTAAATTGGTCCATTCAATCCTGCTGATATAAGACATTTTGTCTACTTCAATTCAACTCAGCCAGAGTCACAACTCATCATAACGTCCATAAGATAATGTTTTCTACTTCTGTATATATAAACTCTATGGTCAAAAAAAGGAAGAAAAGGTCAAAATGAAAAAAACACAACTTTCTCAGAAAATCTTTTGCCATTTCACAAAAAGGCACCTTAGGAAAAATATTACTAAAGAGTAAAAAAAGTATATAAGAAAGAACCTCAAGAATTTTTCTCTTTTATTTTCTTACGCTCAACAAGAACTGAAGTGAGTGAAGAAGAACATTATCATCAATAAGAGAGAGAAAGTTGCACAACACATATTACATAAGAGGCTCACTCTTTTTCCAAGTTCCCACAATGACACCATACCACAAAAACTACAAAACTATATACTTCAACTACTGTACCATGGATCATAACCCTTTTCTCTCTCTACAAATTGTACTTTTTCTTTCCTAGCTTTTCTCGTCTAGAGCATATTATATTTTATCTATAGAAAAATATAGAAAATGGTTGAGTTGTGGAAAATCGTGGTATTGCATTGGTTCTTCGTTGCTAAACTCCATTTTTTTATTTGATATGAAGTATCATTTCGATTATCTATCGTTACTATATACAATTTCACAGTGAGACAACTGTCACATCTTGTGCCATCATGTCAAGTCAACATAGCTTATATATATATATAGTCTTTGCTTCTTTTTTAGTCCTTTAGTCACATCACAACTTATAATAATAATAATAATGTCGTATCCAGACGACTGTAGAAGAAAATCATCTTCTACAGTTATTACTTTAATAGCACCAATTTCTTTTTTGGTTGACTGCCTATGACAAAAATTGCTGTCAACAATTTCTCTATGTAAATCTCTGTTGCAAATATCAATATCAATTGCGTGCAAGGTAATTGTTACTGAGACTTACCTCCTGTAGCTCAGAATTTTGATGCCGTTATGGAAGATCAATCTCACAGGAAGAAATGTATGATTCAAAATAACTAACAAGTTAACTATATCTTAACACAATGACTACTCTCATACGTACATCACATTATATTGTGTGTGAACTTTCAACACTTTAACAGACACATTTGTATATACATAAATAATAGAATCTATTTACTTTAGTTGTAAGAAGTAAATTAGATGAGAGAGAGAATCTTTTCTTGTAATTTGGTTACTTTTGTATATCTATTGAGTATAGGAAGAAAAATCAACTGAGCATAACAATCAAATTACAAGATTTATTCAGCCTTATAAAGAAGAACAAGTAGAGAGAGATATATAGAAAAGTGAATGAATTCCTTCTTCTTGTCTCTCAATTGCAAATATATGTGTCACCAATTGATTTTGTCTCAACTCAATTTTCTTTACCTATTTTCTCACTCTAACACAAACTCACGAGGCTCAGAAGAATGTATCTCTCTCAATTTACCTCATCATGTAAATATAAAGTTACTCAAATTCACTTTTCTCTCAAAATCACTCAGCTCATCTCTTCTTCATTTTGCACAATCAATGCAAAAAGTGTCAATATTTTTTTTCTCTTATTTACATTTGTAAAAAAATTGTATCGTGACAGTCCAACAGGTTTCTCTCTTTAGTTGTCTATTAGGTATCCCGCAATGTCAACAAAGAGTTGACAACATTCTCTCTCTTTAGTTGCTGCCGTGTAGCGCAGTAGAGTGATTATCACTTTCCCCAACTAAAATTTTTATATGCTAGAGGTACTTCACTAGTATTCTACTACACCAAACATTCCATGCAAATCAAATCAGTGAAGAATATCGGGAGCCAGATGTGAGTTTCTTTCAATCATGTAGAGAGTGAAAAAAATACTTGAGATTTTCTTCTGTGTCTTTCAGTTTGCCGTATATATAATCTTTTATCAAACCGAAAAAAAATCCTTTTGGCTTTTTTTTCTTGAGCTTCACGCACAATGATGTGCAACAACAGTGAAAACAACGACCGAAAAATCGGTGTGATGTGTGTGTGGGAGACCTTAGAAGTCTTTTTTAGAAGAAGAGCTCATGAAGTGAAGTTGAAGCCTCTACAACTAAAACTATACTTGTCGTCTCTTTTGGATTTCAACTCTTGTTGTTCTCTCTGGCTTTGGTATTTGAGCCAAGGTAGAGTACATTGAACACTTCTTCACTTGTTCCTCTTCTATACCAGCTCTGTGGTTGAAAAGCTTTTTCATAGTGGAATACACACACTATTTCTCAAAAGCCTCCAGCGCATGCTTCTTATTTGATTTTACCATTAAACCAAGAAGAGCTGTGTACTTGCTATATAAAATATATAGAGAATCAACTAACTTGACTATTGCTCCACATGATGAAACTATTTACATACTTTTTCTCTTACTAACTTCAGAATTTGCATATATAGTTTTTAGTTGCTAGTTGGACTCAATGTTAGAACTACACCTGAGTTTTTACCTCTTAAAACTCATAATACCACAACAGCAAAAGAGAGAGAGAAACTGAGCAAGATTCTTTATACTCTCGTTAGTTTTTAGCAATTAATGCACACAAGTTTACGTCGAACACTTTTTTCTCTTTCTACCTCATTCATATAGCTTAAAGGTATATAATTTATAACTCAGCTAAAATTAATAATGTTTCCCACAACGCTGAAGAGTACAAAAGTAATAAATGTATTGTTGTATGATGTTTGGTAGTAGTAGTGGCTCCTTCAGAATTTTTTATGGTTCACGAGGTCACTGGATAAAAATTGCACAGCTAAAGATCCTACTAAGCTATTAGAACACCTGACCACATGACGCAAAAAGGAAGCTCTAGTTCAATTCATTCTCTAGTTTTGTAATGTTCTCTCCACTTTTTATATAGTATATGTACGTGCTACATATGAATAACAACATCGGTAAAGAACATAAGAGCAATAATGAAATTTTTCGCAAAAGACATATGCCATGAGGTAGATATATATACAACTAAGTATTTTATGTAATAAACGTACAAGATATTACAAAACATAAGTACTATTTGTATTCTCTCAAGTACACACTGGACCTCTTTTTTTATGTTGGCCGATATATATACTGTTTTTTACTATTACACATTGTAGTATATAGTACCATGCATGCAATATAGAGTAAACTGTCATGCAAGTAGTAAAATAAGTAAGTGACCATCGTAATGCTTTTGGATATATTAATAAAATATGAAGAAACACTATGACGCTATATAGTAACTCCAATTTAAGTCATAATAGTTGACCTACCCAGTTCAGTGTCTTAATATTTGTACATAGCATATAGAGTATGACTAGCAAACTATTTTTATATAGTACTACAGTTTTAGCTCATTCATGACAAAGTTATGAGTTTTAGTCGAAAAGGCAAAGTCAACTGCTACTGAACTGGAAGAGTTTTTAGTATGGAGAAAGAATGGAGAGGACAAGAGAGAGAGAGAGAGGTTCCAAGTTATAAAGAATTTATTACCGTGCCATACGATTCTATGACATGGTAGATATCACTTTGAGTTTGTTTGTTTGTTTATAGCACTCAACCAACGACTACATATACTATATATAGTATTGTCAAAGTAAACAGGAGGAGGGCATAGAAGTTGTCTTGTATTATGAATAGCATCTCTTTTTTTGTTGTTGTTGCTCTACTATCTGTTCACTTTGTAAATTGCACTTAACTCTTTAATAATAGATAAGTACCCATTTCAATTTAGCACAATGTATTGCAATGAGGGAGCATCTTTCAACTATATACTATATAGCTAACAAGATCGTATAGTATGAGTTTCAATTTGAAAGAATTATTTAGTCAGATATACATAAGTTGATGTTGACTGACTGATATTGTCATTGCTCTTATGTAATTGAACTTTCATTGTTTAATTCATGTTTTTAAGTAGAGATGAGAGTTTTTTTCTCGTGAGAACAATTTATTTCATCTTCTAATAAAATTTCAATTGTTATATCATCATAGAGAGAGTCAGAGTGAAGTAGAAAAGCCGGTACGGTCAAGAAATAAAGATTAATAAGAGAATAGGTAATAAAAGTTGGCTACGGCTTTTTATGATGTGAAAAAATTTGAGAATGAGGAACTTGTGTTAAAATAACAATTTTCTCAATTGAATTATTTAATAATGTTTTATCTATGTATGTAGCAGTAATAATACATAGAGAGGGATAATTGCATCAAAGTCAGAGATCAGATTTCAACTTTTTAATAAAAATAACTCTCAACAACAACATGACTTTTCCAAAAACTTTGTTGTTTATATTGCACAGGAGTTTTCCAGTTGGAAAACTTTTTACTTACATGTTATACAATATATATATATCATTACTATATATTTACGACGAAAGCACGCAAAGCTACACACATATTATATACTTCACTCTCTCTGCCTTGTCACGTTATGAAATCTTAAAATCTAGTTTTTTTTCTATTCTTGTTTTCAAAACTCCAGTCCAGGAAAAACAAGATAAAATTGCTACTTCCATAGTAGATTATTAATGGCACAATTTTCCAGATAAATTATACATATATAAAGAAAAACAACAATGAAATATCCTTCTTCTCTTTACCTGTGGGCTATCTGCTTCACTGCCCAAGAACGACCTGATCCAGTAATCTTTCCCAGCATTATGTGAACAAGTCTCACACACGTTAAAAACGTATAATATAAAATACTATTATTTAAACAATTAATTATTCTTCCAGGATAAATGGAAAGTCTTGAAAAGGAAGTGCATATCACAGCATTAAATCACTACTTTCACAACTCTTCTTACAACACACTCTTTAAAAAAAACTATAACACTACTACTCAAGAATTGAAATGAATAGCTTTTTCTTGGAGAGATAACGTGTGACACATGTCACTCCAACACAAAATCGAAACTGAAAATACTTTTGAACAAAATTCAATTCAATATACAAAGCGAGAGATTCTTTTTTTGCCGAAAGGATCTTCTTCTTCTTTTCTCTCTCTCGATCTTCCGTCATTCAATCTTTTAAGTTTAGCGTCTTACATTCACAATGTACAACTCCCAAATAAAAAAAAGTGTTGTTGGACCGGATTGCGTATGTAGTTGTAACTTTTTCTTTGTACTGACAATGTGTAAAATACAACGAACACTCACTATTTACTAAGTAGTGACTCATTCACTACATATACTATTACTATGAAATTCAATAGTACTCATCTCACTCATTCTTGAAATATTAAACGTTTCAAGAATTATTGCTCCTTTTTTTCTGTTTTAAAATGTAATGTTCTAATACATATATATATTTGACGGCAATGACGTAAAAAACATATAGTCTTCTTTCAAAAGTATACATTCACAACACACGCTTCAATTATTACTACTCCTACATCCTATTAGAGAACTAAGGTATAAAATACCTATTTGAATACAATTGCAAATTATATTCTCTCTACTATACTACTACATACTCTACTCTACTCAACAAGTCAAAGTCAACTGAAAAGGTAATCACGAAATGAAACGAATTATATAAGTTATCATATTGTATAAACTTAACCAAAGCTGAGTTTTGCAAAGTCAAATATAGAAACGTATAAATACAGAGCATTTATATATACACAATTGCACTCATTCAACCATTTCAAAAGTTTACATAACACAAAAAGTTATAGTTTAATATACATTGTAACTTTAATAGTAAATACATTATAGCGTGTGTCGTATGAGAGAGAGTAGTAGTTAGTATGCAAGCAAAGGGAAAATGTAAAGGATTTTTTAGATATTTATGTCATTAAGTGAAGGCAAAAGTAGTATAGACGTCCATATATACCTATATAACTTTTCTACTAACTACTCGTGATAATGATAATGAAACGAGGGAAGCACCTTGTGAACTCTATGTCATGTTTGTAATAACAAAGTTAAATTAGACTGTACAACTTGTACAAGAAATTGACGTAATGTAAAAAATACTATAAACCAAAATGATGAAAATCCCACAAGTACAATTTAACTTATCTGCTTATATGTACTTTTAGTTTTAAGCTCGTATTACGTTTAGACACATGAGATTTATTTACTAGTCTCTATATAGATTATAGAGTAGCTTCTGGAATTGAATTTGTCAATTTGCACAGGTTTTTTTCTAAGAAAAAGACCTGACAGAATCAAATCCCAAAGCAAATAGAATCTCTAATCAATCTCTCACATTACCAATTCTAAATCTATGTAGTAGGAAAAAACAAATTATAGTCATTACATAAGCATTATGGTAAGAGAGGAACAAACAAGATTTTATTGCTACTTTCTATTTCCATTTAGACTGCAACATCATTAAGACTAATTCATATGTCCAACAAATACGGTCGTATAGTGTATACTACAATCTCCAAAATTACCATTTACCATTACGAATTACAATAATTGTCACTACCTTGTGTTTTTTTATCTCGCCGTCGTATCTCTCTCTCTCCTCGATTATATATATAAAAAATAAACCTATCACAACAACAAGTTGAGCAAAATCAACATAACATAATAACCCTAATCAAAGCTTTGGTATATAGCAATATATGCAGTATATATCTAAAAAATGTGTGCCATGTAATTGCTCATAGTTAGACAAAAAACCACAGTAGTAGCANAAGCTTTGGTATATAGCAATATATGCAGTATATATCTAAAAAATGTGTGCCATGTAATTGCTCATAGTTAGACAAAAAACCACAGTAGTAGCAAATAATAAATGCTAATCAAGATCAATTCGTTATAATCTCAAAAAGAAACTATTTAGTTTCCGAGAAAAACCTTATAATAATAGAAGCACACGCTATGTCTTATCACAATATAACAACTCTTGACTTGACTCTATTGCATGGCAATTTCCACTTTATTTACCATTTCACTATCGTTTATGTATACGGAGAGTAAATAGTAAAAAGATTGGCGGTAAACAGCACCAAACACACTCAATTTTTGTAACGGGGGCTTTCACAAATGTTGAAATGCAAATTTGTAATGAAAAACACCAACGCATGAAATTTAATACAATTAAGTAATTAAATGGAGTGTTTGCCGCCTTTTGTTTTTTGAAATAGGACATTTAAAGCACAGAAACACAGCGCAGCAAAAGAGGTATTTTCTGCCACTCTCGCCACAATTAGCTAAGCACAACGTAGAAATTGGTTGAAATTCGGTCCTTTTTCCTTGAAAGTATTGTAATAATCAGGGCTAGTTAATTGTGGAGTTTTGTAGTCACAATTAACGATTAAAATTATTCACACCTTACGATAAAAATTAAATTGTTAATAACTGCACAATTACGATTAACTAAAATTTTCAGCTTCGATTAAATTAACGATTATGATTAAAAATTACATCGCAGCTTCGATTAATGATTAAAATTAATTAATCATTAATCGAGAATCTACAATTAAGCAGCCCTGATAATAATGCATTCTGATTCCAATGGTGGAAAATAAATTGGGTATTATTAATTGGTGTTGGTCATATAAGATTTTATTTTGATGAAAATATGTGTCAAAATAATTTCAAGAGAGGACCCATAATGTCTTAATTAACCCTTTAGCTTACAAAGGTAACAATTAATTTATTAACATTAATTATGATCCAATTTGGTTGTAGGCACTTTTATGTTAAATTAGGGGTATCTGGAATGAGAAGACGAATGCCAATGTCAGATTTATTTAAGAGTGCAAAAAAGTAAATAAAGCTTATTAATCTGCAAGTTCGGCATAAATATTTTTTAAATCAAATTAATAATTAATTTAAGAAAAAAATAAATGACAATAGATTTAATCATATTAGATTCACTTTAAGCGCCGAAATTAATAAAGAGCAATATCGGTTTAAAATTATACATGATGCAACAAGTGAATATGAATTTGACGAATCTCGAATTAACTAAAGAATTAGTGTAAATAAATTTAATACAAATAAAAATTTTTCGTGATATTTTTTAAAACTCACATTACATTCACGAAGTGACATTTACGCTAATGACTAATTCACAATGGTATACTCGAGTTACGAACTAGTAGTTAAAAGTACCAGAAGTAGCGCAGTTCCAGTCTCACCTTTAATTTAAAATATATTTATCTCACATTTTCATAACAAGTAGTTAATTGATTCTCACGAATTCCGCTTTTGTTTTTAAACTTCATACTAGTTCATATTTGCTTGCCGCATCAGATTTAGCATTCTAATCTTTATATAATTAATTGTGCCGTCTAAACCAAGGAAGTCAGATAATATGATTTGCTATTAACCCTCATATGTGATTAAGTATTCTAAATTTGATGCTAGACTCTTCATAATCACAATTAACTAATTTTTCTGTTAATTAACTACAGTCAAACCTCGTTAGTAGGGACTCTGAGGGTAATGAAAAAGTGGTCCCTACTATAGAAAATCCCTATTATAGAAATCGTAACAAAAAGTCGTTTATTGAACTGAAAACTAATATAAACACATTTTAACGTTTATCAAAAGAAGAAGTAATTTTTGTATGCACTTTAGATTCTTCTTGACCGTTTAGCCAAACTCTTAATTTTATATAAGCTGCATGTATGTCACCAGGAAAATCTTGAACACGAGCAGCATATCAATAGCTTGTTTTGCCTCGGAGACAGTTGCATAATAAGTGATAGTCACAAGATCTTCTTCTTCACTGTCGTAAAGACGTGAATTTTCCATGCAATTTGATTTCTACATTTAAACTTTTTGAGCCATCCACCACTTGCTGCAAACTCCACATTTAATTTTCAGCTATTTCTTTGGCCTTTGCTTGAATCAATGAACCATTAATTGCTAATTTGTTAGCACACATCTTCTTTGTCAATGTTTTCGTTTAAATCAAGAGGTTTTTTTATTCCTCTCTGAATCATATCTCCAAACGACTGACGTGTTTCTTTGGATAAAAAATGTTAATGATAATTCACGCAAAAGTCCATAATAGTGAAAGATTTTACAATTTCAGGCTAAAAAGGTAGTTTCTATTATCGAAAATCCCTATTGTAGAGGGGTTCAATACATTGATTTAAACGAAACTAATTACGTTCCTACGGAAGTAGTCCCTTAATTAAAGAAAACTCTCTTAAAATAGATCTCTACTAACGAGGTTTGACTGTAATTCATACGTTGATTCAAAGCATTAGTCAAGTCCGACGGTGTCATTATTTCATTGAAATACCAAAATTTGTAATTTGATATGATATGAATATCCATACAATTACTTACAATCATGAATTTCTCTGTTCGTGTGTCATCACTCATTTCACATTTACATTTTATGTACCCATGGAAACAAGAAAAAATAATTCAAATTCAAAATTTTGTTTTGATAAATTCACACGAACAGACAAATTAATTTTTGTAAGTAACAGACATTTTCGAATTTTACGTCTT
>VCNE01004059.1:0-14099 GCA_009869805.1 Oncopodura yosiiana | reverse complement strand
AGTCGAAAGCAACATAGAGATATATCATTCTTTCCATCAACGTCAAAATGACAAGAGTCAATCATTAGAGCCGTATTTAATTACACGACTTGTGCTAATTGCATCAAGTATGTAGGTCGTATATCAGCCTCTGTATTCATTGAATATATGATCTCTTAGAGTATAATGAGTAGATGAAGATAATAGAAATATAAGAGCTTTATAGTGTGACGATTTTACCCACTTTTCACTGTTTAGATGGGAATTTCTGTTTGAGTCATTCATTTCATCTCTATTTCCTGTACTTCTATTTGTCGTTTTATCAAACGGAGAAAAAAATCTATTGCTAGTACTTTTACTATAGATGCTATAGTTTTATATCTCTTGTTGTTTATTTAGAAATACAAAGTAAAGTCATCAGTAAGTTAATACGGAAAAATTAAAAAACATAAACATTTTGGTAGTGAATGAAAAGTTGCAATTCAAAACTATCAACTCAAAATGATCTGAAATGTCAAATTGATGCAGTTGTTGAATCATGATATGACAAACTTTATATCAAGAGTAAAATTTTTACTCGTTCACAAATTACATTTGAGACTGAATTTATTTGATTACACAAATGATTCTCTAGTATGATTTCTCATTTTTGTGTGACATAAGATAGAAAGATTCTTTACAGTATTGCAAATAAATATCCAAGATTCATACACAATAACAAAGACACAAACTGCAACACAAGCTATATACAGATAGAAAATACATTGAAAAGCAGACTCTAAGTTAGCTGCATGAATATCTTCATCATTAGCATATGCAACTTTACGAAACATTAAATTAAAAATATTTGTTACATCAAGTGTAGTATATAATTTTTTGATACCAGATTCTTCTAATGATGTCATAATCATAATTGCTTTATGTGCAAAATATGATCTAAAAATAATCCAAAATGCTGTTTGAGTATTTGCCAATTCTGGAATTATGTAACAAGGATATTGCCCACTACGTTGAATTCTAGCTACAGCATTGTTTAAAATTTCTTTTGTAGTTTCATCATGAGGCACAGCAGCAACTCTTTTACCTTGACTAAGAATTTTAAATGTTTGTTCATTATTCATAGAAAACCCTGGAATTGTTTCAATAGTATTTTCAAGTGTTTTAGAATCTGTAGTCTTAAAAATTTTTGAAAGTTGAAGTTTAACAAATGTTTTTGCTTTATCATTACTTACAACAAATTTGTATTCATGTGTAAGAACTTCTATTAATGTTTTAAATTTAATTTCTTGAGGAGGTGATACAACTTGGGACATCATTACATCTAAATATCCATTACTTAATACAACCAATGGAATACCAAGAAATAATAATAATTTTCTAGACTTTATTTTTGATGATGAAGATGGAAATTCTTGTTGTCCAAGAAAAAGAACTAGGAAATCAAATGTTGAATTTGGATTTTGATAGACAATTCCAATTAATATACCAGATGTAAGGATATAAATCCAACACCACATATCAAATGGAATTAATAAAAAGTTCCATGTTGGTGGTAAAAATTGCTTTCGTTTCTGGCAATAAAATATATGATATTGAGTAAATTTATGTAGTTTAATATTACTTGTTAAAGTTCCAGAAGGTAAAATGTCTGGTTCAGTTGAACAATGAATACAAATTTCCAAGCCATAGCGATTATTTCTACTACTACCTTGACCAAATTTTCCTTTTTCTGATGTAATATTTAAATATTTAATGATATTGAATATCATTATATGAAAAGGATAATGCCCAACATATAATTTAAGTTTATCTGATGGTTGAAGTCCATAGTGCCCATGTTGAGGACTTAATGAATCCAATAACAGATCTGATACAATAGCTTTTCTTGTTGTTGAAATGAAATTATTATGTACAGTAACTGTCAAAAATGGATTTAAACAGAGATGACAATGTGTTAGCAATTGTTTCAGCATCATAATATTGCTGTCTTCATAAAAAATTAGATAGACAATTGTTGCAGTTACAAAAAGAAAATCTTCTTCATCATTTTCGTTGTCTTCTTCTCCAAGAAAGTTGTAGTTTTTCCATGATGACATATATGAATTCCAATTACTTTCTTTGACTGCTATGTAAAATATTACATTTGTTTCATGGTTTGCATAGTCACTTTTTCCTATTTCTTTAAGACTATGTACAAAATTTTTAGATTCTATTAGAAAACTAACTTTATGTCTATTATATTTTCTTACTTCGGAACTTTCAATATAATTTTCAGTATTCTTACTAATGTTATTACGAAATTTATTCCAAGTACAATAGCTTGAGAGTAGAACTGGAGAATGATAGACTGTCGTCAGTTGTATCATTATTTTGAAACAATTTTTCTTGAGACAAGAAACTAAGGTGAATACTTGAACTATTTTCTACAACTGTATCTAATGTGAGACTCTCAGCATAAGAACTTGTAATTAATAAAATGAACAGAATTGTTGACATCATTGTCAAATAGTATAAAACAGCCAAGCTAAGGTGAAAGGTGATACTAGTATGAAAGCCCTAAAACGAGAGAAGCCTAATAGAGACATTTTGCAAAACATGCCATATTTAACTATCAAACTAGGTAGTATTATTTAAATTGTTCATGTTTATGAAAATTGATGCAATTGTGATAAATGCTTAATTTGTATACTATTACTGAATAGCAAATTCTTGTAACAGAATTATAGTTTATTAATAATTCTACCAGAGCTCTACTAAATAATAACACTGTTTTCAAGAAGATATTTTATACACAGCGGTTAGACTGTAACAATTTCTTACAACACTTCTTTCAAGCTCTACAACCACTACTATTTAATTTTTTGATCGTTTCTCGAAACGATTTTTTTATACGTAAAAAAGATTCTATACAGTATTAGTAAGTTATAATTAATTCCGTAACACAACCTTCAAGTGATACTATATAAATACAAACAATAAGTATAGTGTTTAATAGTTTCTTTAATAATTTGATGATCCTGTACTTTGATTGACTACGATGATGACGGTGATCATCACTTTGGCTTTGCTTGCGATAACTACTATGATGATCATATCGCTGAGATTGATGTGGTGAACGTGATCGACGACTATATCGTCTTGTCCTCTCATATTGTAATTTATCAATAAGTCTTTCTTTTGAAGCTATTTCTCGCTTCAAATCATTATTATTATCCAATAATTTATCTATTAAAGCGTGCTTTTCTTCAAGAGCTTTCTTCAAGTATCTTACATCAGTATGCTCATCTTTGTAGCCAACTTTCTCCATGAGTTGTTCCAAACGTCTATGTGCATCGTCAAATTTTGTTGATGATAGTTTATCTGGATCATTTGGTCGAAATACATCCATCTCAAAAATATGATCAAGTAACGGATCATTGAAATGACGTAGAGCATTGAAACTTGCCATTTTAGCAATTTGGGGAAAATCAGTTCGTTTTTTATCTTCATCTCCATTACATCTCAAGTAATCAATTTTATCTTTTCTATGAAATCTTCCTTCAAAATGTTGACAATTAATCAGAATGATTGACCAATTTACATCTTCCAGTCCTGCTGGTTTTATCAATTTTTTTCCAAAGTATTTCATGTAGAAATTTTCCAAATTAGCTTCCACAATAGAAACTGGAATCCCCTGAAATTAAATTACCAAAAAATAAAAATCAAAAAAACTTTGAAAATGAAATTTATATATATATATGAAGATGAGACGATGAGACTTACAGTATTTGGATACAAAGTTGATACAAGTAGAGCAACATTTGCCGAAATTTCTGTCCCCAACAATGCTGCTTGTATTTGCTGATGACGAAGTCTATCTCTTTTAATCAGATCAGACATTTTCTTTACTTTACGATGATAATATCAATCTCACGTTGATTCGATATTGCGGTTCACGACAAAACTTCCAGAAATTATGAATAGAAAATATTATTAATTCTTTGAGAAATTTTTTTCCAGCTGACAAGATGATGCAAAATTGAAAGTATAAAAAAATTGGCGCACCTTGCTTGGCGGTAAATAATAATTTGTATAACGTGAGATTGATTATGCATGAAATCAATTATATTAATATGCCCCGTCTTCTTCTTATATGTAAAAGTCTGCACAATAATTTTTTAATATATTCCAAAATATAAAATACATTACATGACGATTTTTATAACATGATAGCATGACATACAAGTAGCTCTGAAAATTCCAAAAATATATTCTAAAACATGTAAATTGAGAGATAATAAGGTCAATCATTCATTCAGAGTCCGATTCCGAAGAAGAAGGTTTTTTAGAGTTTGGACTACGCAGATATTTGTGGATTGTAAAGTCTCTGTAAAATCGGGCACTACCAGCAATAGGATTTAATTGTTTAAGCATAGATGGATATACGCAAATCCTATATTTTTTCCAATTCAAGTCTCCTCTCTGGAATATAAGAGAAATACATTTACAAATAAAAATAAACCAATATTTAATATACATTCAAACTCACTTCAATGACTTTTGCAGCAACTTCTGATGATTCAAATTCAATTCTACCTGTCCATCTATATCCTTGAGGTTTAGGTTCTATAGAAATTCTTTTTATATAACCATATTTAAAAAATAATCGATATAAATCTGTAACTCCTATCAGAGTACGACGTCTTCTAGTAGTTGATTCAGCCCCCTTTGGAATGATCAGTTGAGCACTAATAACAGGAGTACTCAATTTCACACTAATATCACGACGAACTTCATTATTTATTATTGGATCCTTCATACTATAGTGGCGTACGACCTTCAATGCTTCAGATGAACTTGATAAAGTAATAAAACCAAAACGTTTCTAAAAAAAATTATTAAATAATTATAAACATAAAAGTTTATTGTTTATTAGTTAAATTATACCTTTGTTCCTGTAGCCAAAATATCCTGTATTGTTCCCATGCCCGTTTTAACTAATTGACTTAGTTCTGACCCTGACAAAGTGCCACTGTAGTAAACAACAACGACCTAGAAAAGTTCAAAACGATTTATGTACAAAAAAAATCTCTTATTACATTAAACTTGCTTTCTACTTACGGAACTTTCAAATGATTGATCATCTTCTTCAGAACTGTCTCCACGATTTTGACTTGTTGGTGATTTACGTTTTGAACTCGGACGTGACTTTTTACTACTACTTTCTGACACAATTTCTCCACTTGATAAAGACATACTTCTCTTTCTGTTAATTACATTTGATGAAGATGTACCTTTGAGACATTAAAAATTCTATGCAATATAAGACGACAAAACCAAAACTTTTCAAAACTTATTATTTATTACCTGCTATTGGTTCTGAACTCTTTTCCGGACTATTTTGATTAATATCTTCAAGGCCTGATAAAGGAGATGCTGTTCCAGTTGATGGAGTTAATTCTCGTCCGCTTGCTTCAGGAATTACAACTCCAATATGTGAAGGATACATTCCATTAGTAGAAATATCTTGTGTACTAGTAATAATAGTTGAATATGCAGCTTCTCGACAAATATCAACCTTGTTGTTGATAAACTGGTCGTGATTTTGTACAAATTAAACATCGAAATGGGGCTAAATCATTAATGACTAATTTTAAATATGGTTCAAAGATTCCAGTATCAAATACTTGTTCCCAAGTTGTTGGATCTTTAATAACTGGTTTCTTAATATGATTTCCAATTTTCGGAGTTGGAGGAATAGGAATCATTGATGGCATTATTAATTTTGCATGAGCTGCTTCATAATCCTCAGATAGAGATTCATTGAAAGAGTCAACAGCCCAACCCTGGAGATAATAATTATATAATTAATTACATTATTAAATCAGACACTGAAAACAAGCGTCTGAATGAAACTTTCTAACTCACACATGGATAAAATATTTGTACGTAGATTTGTAGATTGAATTTGAATTCCTCAAATTCTTCTGCAGTTAATTTCTTCTTAGTAGTATCTTCTTCTCCATCATTTGAATGTTTGTACATTTTTGAAGAAAACTTTTCGTGTTCTTATAAAATTTTCATTCACATTTTTGGTTTTTGAACAACGAATAAGCAAAAATGTGATTTCAGATTTGGAAAGTTTCAGATATGCAATAATTTGTTTGCCGCCTTAGAGAATTGATGCGACAGCGACTGACTGATCAACAAAGATTTTTCACTATACTATTATTATGAAAATAAAAATATCCACCAAGCAAAGTTTTAATAAAACGTATATCATTATTAAATGACTTCTTTATTTTCTTTCTGTCTCAATGAATGAATAGGTAAGAATTCATAGTGTATGTATATATCTTAACAATAACATATTTTTATCTCACTTTTACTCTTTTTATATTTGATATTTTATAATACATAACATTTTCTTGATCAATCTATTTATCGCCTTCGTCCTTTATCTCGGCGTCTACTACTTGTTGAAGAAGTTGTAGATGAAGTACCCAAATTAAAACTTCCTTGTGGTTGCTGCTGCGATTGGAAGTTGAATCCTAGTTAAACAAAATAATAAAGATAATTAAAATACTATATTACATCAAAAATAAATAAAAACTCTTATAATACCTGTAGTACTAGATTGTTGTGGTGTCTGTCCAAAGGAAAATACTCCAGGAGTCTGTAATGGTTGTTGATTTGCAGCAACTTGTCCAAATGAAAACATCGTTCCTTCTCCTGCTTTTGTTACTTCTGTATTCTGTCCAAAGTTAAAACTAGTAGTAGAATTGTTACTGGATAATGAGCTAATTATTTTTGTTGTTTCAGAATTCGTCGAGACCACATCAGCAGCATAATCCATATCACCTTCTCCTCCTCCTGTAGTAGTGGGTTTCCATATTGTTGTTATTATATCTTGCTTTTCTCCTTCTTGTTTTTGAGATTGTTGGCCAAATGAAAAAGATGAATTTTCAAAGCTTGGTGTCGATGTGGTAAATGTGCCAAAGTTGATCAGATTTGTTCTTGGTTCATTGACTATTTGTTGTTGTTGTTGTCCAAATTGAGATATAGAACCAAAAGTTGGTACTACTGAAGAAGAAAAGTTATTCATAGTAGTAGTTGTCTGAAATACTGATGATGTTGTTGATGACTGTGGTTGACTTTGGTCAAAAATTGAAGCTGCTTGTCCAAAATATGATGATGATGATGGCACATTTGTTGACAAAACTGGTTGATCAAATAAATTATTACTGCTACTTGTAGTAGTGTTACTCCAATTACCAGCTCCAAATATATTATTTTCTGTCGTGATGATCTCTTCACCAACGATTGATGAGGACTGTTGACTGGATGGCACTTGATCATCGGAAGTTATTATTGGTGTTGTAGAACTTGTTGTGTCTTCTTCCTCTATCTTATCATCATTTTGACTTATATTCTGTTGTTGAGGTATATTGACAGCTTCTGAAGGCGATACTCCAAATACAAATCCAATTGAAGCACTATTTTCTGTTGTGGAAAACTGTTCATCGACAGCAGATAAAGATGACTCTTGCTGACTCGATGGATTTTCTGATGTTATTATTGGCGTAACAGATAAATCTTCCTCTATTTTATCTTCTTGACTTATTTCTTCTAGAGTATTCTTACTAAAAGTCGTTGGAGGAGTATGAGTAAAAGTTGAAGGCACCATGTCATCATCGATAGCTCGTGAGTTATTGTCATCAGTTGAAACAGGCCACGAAGGAGTAGAATATATTCCAGTACTTGGGATAGAAGAAACAATAGAATTGGTTGTTGTGGTTGTCGCACATATCATAGGAGGAGGAGGAGAAGGAGGAGGAGGAGAGTCAATATTCTCAATAATAGCTAAAGGTGTTGTAGGAGTAGCAATATCCATTTCCTCTGACCCATTCCCATTACTAGTATTTGTAGTAGGCTTAGATAATTCTATTAATCTTTCAGGAGTTAAACTAAGAATTCTACACAGTCTTTCCATTTTTCTTTTTTTATCATGTTCATAAGCTTCTCTTGTAATTATTCTAACTGGAGAAGAATCTCTTTGAATAGAACTATTATTATCATTATTAGATTGAGATTGTGATTGAATTGTTTTTTCTTTTTGTATTTCTTTTTCAAAATCAGTGACTACTCCAACATCTGCTGTTACTTTTTCTGACGAAATTACAACTTCTTTTAATTGTAAATTTGTTTCAGACGAGTCTTCAATCATAAAACTACATCCACCACCAAATGTAGATACAGAAGCATCTCTCATATTCACTGTTTTCCCAGCAATTTCTTTCTCTTCTTTTTGACAGTCTGAACATATACAATGTTCTATTTTTTCTAAACAATGTTTCTCATTTTCTTGAGGCCTCCTGCTATTTAAATCATCATTAATCTCACTTTCCATATCTTCTTCTGTAGCGTTAGCTCCAATGTCTTCTAATCTTAATCTTTTTGAATTACTTGTTAACAAGGCATCATAAGGTAGAAAGCGTTTTTCACTTTGCTGGTTTGTTTGTTGTTCCATTGTTTCTGATGGTAGGACTAATTCTTCTTCAAATTCTTGATCATCATCAACACCTTCGTCGTCATCTTCATCAGAGTTTAGTAGTTTCTGTGATGTCGTCTGTGAATGAGTTATTGGTGTTGATGTCAATAATTTTACACGCTTAGAATTTTTTGATGATAAAAGTTCATCATGAATTAAGGCTGATAATGATGATGATGATGTAGGTGGTGTGCCTTCCTTGCTTCTCGATCTAAAATAAAGTAATAATTATTTAGTTTTTAAAAATAAAGTTTTAATTAAAAAAACAATAACCTTTTTCTATTGGCCAAAACTTCCATAATTAACGGAGAGCTTTCAGTGTCCATTTGTTCTACTACTTTTGAAGAAGGTGGCATATTACTCAATTTACAAAGTCTTTTAGGAGTTGGTCTTGAGGATTGAGATTCTTTTTTAATCCGACGACTTGATGAATTGATCCCAATTGATGTTTGAGATTCAGAACTTAGTGGAGCAACTCGAATATAGACAGTTCCTTTACTTGCATTATTTTTTATACGTCGACTATTGATTAAAGAACCAATTCTTACAGGTGGAAGATTGTGAATTGAGTCTCGTAGTGAATTTGTTGGACGATTACTACTGCTGTTGATTATACGTGACGTAAAACTTGGGCTACTAGCATTTGTCCATGAGCTGTAATTTAAAAAAAATTCATCAATTAAGAAATGTATTATAAATGTGAATAATTTAAAATGACATACCACAAATCTATTGATTCTCGTTGTCGATTATTTGTCCTAGTAGTTTGGCTGTAACTACTCTCATCATCATTATCATCATCATCATATTCTTCTTCTTCATCATCAAATGGTCGAATTATAGATCTTGGTGATGATAATGGTGAAGAATTGATGAAACTCTGACTCCATAATGGCTGTTCATATGATGATGATGTTGCTGATTTTACTAAAGCATCATCATCACTACTAGTACGAAGAGTGTTATAATTTTGTGTAATAGACACTGAACATTTGGCTGGTCCATAATAATTTGAAGTACTTTTCTTTCGAACAGTAAAAATTGACTTTGCTGTTGTAAATAATTGTTGTATTTGTGAATAACATTGTGTAATTATAATGGAGGCAAAACAGGTGATGATAGTAAATGTAGAAATAATATCTAAGAAATGTAAAATTACTACTAATAATAAGCTCACAACACTAATTAATGTCCAAGGATGAAAATTTTGTGTAAAGAATTGCCTAATTTGAAGTTGGATAGAAGAAAATTTTGATTGAAATTCTGAAAAAACTGTGCTCCTGTTTTCATTCATGATGATGGACGTCGGCTTGTTTAAAATTTAAATTTTTCGCGCTTTCTTTGTTCAAAATGAATTTTGCTTTTGCTCGAGTCTTGATGAGCTTTTTCATATTCATGAAAAATTTTAACCATTAATAAACTAGAAAATAATTCAGAGACAAAAAAAAACAATATTTATGTAGTTAGCTGTCGTTTTTATTTTCGTCGAAATCAATTGCAACATGTCATACAAATAGCTCCTGTGACTCGTACATATATCTCTCATCTCTCACTATAGTCAGTTTTAATGGCCATGTCCATACCCTCTGATGTTTGCTTGAGCCTAAAAGATTGTGATTTATGTAAGTTATTTTTGTTTAGTAAATAAAATTTTTGAATTGATTAAAAAATTTTGACTTACACTTGCAGCAGCGCTACTTGCTTTATTGGCAGCTGCCTGAGCCGCAGCTGTAAGTAGTTAAAGATAAAATGGATTACAATTTATTGCTTTCTAAAAAATTTAATAAAAGACTATATATTTTCTTACCTAAATCAGCTAAAGCGGCTTGTTGTTTAGCGGCGAGTGCTTGTGCATTTTGTTGTGCCTAATAAAATGAATAACAAAGGTTAATTAAACTGAAAAATATTAAGGAGATGGATTAGAATGATGAGAAAAATTATTACCTGGTATGCCATTTGTGCTTGAGCTGCTTGAACCGCTTGTACTGCTTGAAGAGCTGTAAATTAAAAAATAATCAAAGATTAGAATTTGAAAACAATTTAATTATATTTTTGATCAACTAACCAGCAGCAGCTTGAGCAGCATGATTTTGTGCTAAATATAAGTAAAGAAGGAGTCAGTATTAAATATCACATTGTCGGTTGACAATTAATTAATTTTCTTCATCAGCATACCTGCTTGAGCAGCAGCTGCAAGTGCTTGTGCCTAAATAGATTAATAGAAATTTAGTAATTATTAAGAAAGATCCTTTTTGTTTAAATCACTTACTTGTTGTACAGCTTGGACTTTTGTGGATTCAACAGCCTGAGTTGCTATAAAAAGAAATAGCAGTCAGTGTAAAAATTCTGATCTGTACTCCTGACAAAAGCATTTATTTACCTTGTGAGACTTGTGCTAAAAATTTAAAGATAAAATAATTAGTTTCAGAAAAATTTTTAAGAGAGATTATAAATCTATTTACCAGCTAATGTGGCTTCAGCTTGTGCAGCGGCTATAGATGTATTAGAATTGATTAGAATTTTGTCTCATAAAAAGGTACTGGATTGTTTTTACCTTGAGCAGCTGAAAAATTCAATTAAAATGTTAGAAGAAATTATTACAAAGACTAAGAATTTATATTTTCAAAATAAAATACCTTGAGCAGCCTGTGTAATTTGAGCTAAATTCCAAGAAATTGGAAAAAGAAACACAAGTTATAGCATTGAGAATATCAGTAATTGTATTGCTCCATTTTTATTTAAATCGAACCTGCTTGTGCCTATAAAATATCAACAGATTATTAGTTTAAAGTATTTTAATCTAACTTTAATTTATGACAAAATAACTCACTTGTTTGGCAGCAACTACTGCTTGAGCTATAGAATTATGGAACAGAAGAATCTACGATTATGACCATGCCTTTATGTAAAATTCTTGCTCCATCTGCGAAATCTTACCCTGTTGTGCTGCCTAAAAACATAAAAATAAATCATAAATAATTATTAGCGACATATTTTGAGTTTGCATTTTAAATAATATTTGTGCAATTTATTTACCTGACTTGCTTGAGCTGCTAATGTAGCACTAGCCTAAATACGTAAAATTTATGATTAGAAACTGTTGACATACTGGACAAAAATTTCTTCATCTTACTTGTTGGGCGGCCTACAAATTTATAAAAAAAGTATCGTTTGTTTAGTACAATGAGCTCTTCTATTGAAATTCTTTATTCTTTTACCTGATAAGCTGCTGCTCCTTGCTATTATATCATCCGACATATATTATTACATCATTATTTTACATCTTTATGAAAACAATTAAAAGTTTTTTGTATCTTTCTCACCGCGGCTTGCTGTAATACAATACATTATATGAATTTATATGAGTCATTGAATATTATACAAAAAAAAGAATTTAATTTTATGCTATTATTCTCACCGCTGCTTTTGCCTATAATAATCCAAAATAGTACATTAGTTGATTGCTTTTATGTGCATACATATCAAACTTAATTAAGTGTAATTACTTGATTAGCTGCCTGTTGAGCGATAGCTGCTGCTCCACCTACTCCTCCTATAAAATTATGACCTCTATTAGTTTGAGTAAATCAGAGATATAGAGAAAATAAATTCAAACCTCCATATCCATAACCTCCTCCACCTCCGCCTCCGTATCCACCACCACCAAATCCACGCTTTTCTCTTTTGCTTTCATCACTACCTTCTTCACCTTTGGCAGATTGTGAACTTTTTGTGGATTCAACAATATTATTTTCTTTATCCTTTGGCTCTTCAGCATATATCGTCGTAGAAGCTATAAACAGTAATTACAATATCATCAATATATATTTATTTCATATGCATAAAAACATTCTACTTTTAGCTATTTTAGAATACTCACCGAAAGCTACAAAAATGGTGAGAAGAAGAAGAGCCTTCATGATGAATAATATGAGACCTATATATAATTTAAAAAAAGAAACAAACCAGACACACAAAATAAGCAAACACACTTAAAAACTAATTACTAAAATTTCAAATCACAGAACAAGATAAAGTTAAATATACAAATTCTAAAAATGGAATGGTATGTTTGAAAAGAGTGAACAAAGTATTTATACACATTAGTTAAGCAATGACATTACATGTATGAGAAAAAAAATCTCCCACTGTTGTGAAGTGCATTAGTTCACGCTACGTTACATATGCATTATAATATATATACTTGTTTTAATTATGTGGGTTGTTGGCGAAATCTATTTATTCTCATAGCATCTTCTCTGTTGAGACTACGACACTATAAGAAATACGAGATCAAAGAGAGAGAGTTTTAATTTCACTTTTATTTAACATTCTACCTTATTTCTTCTCTTTACTTGTTCTTTTTGTTCTCTCCAGTAAACAAGAGAGACTATTATAATACAGGAAAACTTCTTTTCATTCACAATTAACTCATTGTTATTTCCTTCTGCTATTTGTATTCACAAGAATCTTGTTGTATAGAGAATTAAGTAATTTTATGTTGTGTTTTTTTTGTAAATCATCACATCACTTTGATTGGTACAACCTGTCTCGTCTTTTATTCATTCACCTAAATACAGTAAAGTTTCTCATCTCAAAAATAAGAAAAGAGATGAAGTTTTTTATTTTTGCAACAATTGTCTTTGAAATGAGATTGAGCTGAGTTGTTATTTCATTATATAGGAAATGCACACAATGTGACAACAAAACACTTAAAACAAATGTAACGGCTTCAAATTAAATAAAACTGTGTGAGTAATTCTCATTGCACTTTGTCTTTAGCTAATTTTGTAATGCATTATTGTCACACTAATTATTTAAAATAAACCTACATATAGACTAACATTGCTACATCGTCAAATTTGTTAATTTTTTTTATCTTCAATAAAGAAAAGGTCAGTTAAAAAACAACAAAGAAGACGCTCACTAAAAGCAAAATGAAATACAAGATGTCGCTGTGAGTTTCAATGTTTTTAGAGCAAATTGAAGTTGACAAGTTTTTCCCCTATAAAAGAACAACACCTTTTACTCTAATTCTCATTAAATAATGTAACGTTGCATTAGTGTTTGTTGTCACCAACACCAAAAAGAGCAGCAGACATCAGAAATGGAAGAGAGAGAGAAATAGAACCACTAGGGATTTGCAAAAGCGCGTTATTCCATGATGATGAAATTGATGTTACTCAAAGTCTCAAAGATTCTCTCTCTCTCTCATCTAATGGATCCAAAAAGATCAAAGAGATAGCCAAAAACCATCATCTCACTTCACTTACTTACAATCATTACTACATTTGATACAACATCACTACTACTACTATTATAGGATGAGCATATAGAATGTGAGCAGGTCAGGTCAAGGGAGACATAAGTAAATGACACATAGCAAGTCGAGAGAGAGAGAGTTCAAATATAAAAAAGTTTTTTTATTGAAATTCTTAGTATGAAGCTTCCTGTACTACATATATATAGACTTTGTCATTTCTTTATATAGGAGTGAGGATGACGTCGAAAATGAGTAAAAAATGGAAATAGAAGATACACGCCCGCTGTGCGATTTTTTTAGATGATGAGTTGCTACTGCTACTTTGCT
>VCNE01004058.1:0-21834 GCA_009869805.1 Oncopodura yosiiana | reverse complement strand
TGATCAAAAGCATAAAATGATCAAAACTTTGTATGATCAAAAAGGCTATAATAATTGTAATGAAATTTTTCTTACCTTAGTTAGTTTCCAAGTTGTCAAAATATTTTTCTTGTCTACCTTTGTTGTTTGTTGCATCTTATTCAAACTAGTCGAACAAAGTCATTTTATACAAAGAAATTCATATAAAATAGTAGCAATGAAGTTCTTTAGGCATATTATCTTAAGCTAGTATAGTGTATTTACATAATATGCATATACACAATCGTATGCTAAGTGCTAGCAACCAAATGCATATGACAGACATTTTTTCTTATTTACGTGAGTTTATTAAACTAGTATAACTACCTTCCAACGATTATTAAACCATATAAATGTTATTACTATATTATTGTCGCGTTTTTGATCATAACATGCTTTCGATCATATCAAGTTTTGATCATTTCATGCTTTTGGTCATATCGAGTTTTGATCTAATCCTTTTGATCATATTGGTTTGGATATAATCAAGTACCACCTTTAGTTTTGATATAATTATATACAAGTTTATAAAATGAAAATTTAATAAGTATTCAGAATAATAGTTCAATAAAGAAAAATGTAAATTTGAAAATTATATAAAATATGATCAATTTAGCAATTCCTCTTATATTTCTAGTTCATATTCTTCGTTCAACATGGAAAGGAATAAATGATGATTCACCATCATCATCATCTTCTTCTTCAGCAGCTGCAATTGAATCATCTGCATCATCATCATCATCTGCAATTTCTGCTTTAGTTGTACCATTACCAACAAGTAGTACAGGATCATCATCAAATATTCTTGGAGATACTACAACAACATTAAAACCAAGTGCTGTAGTAAATCCACCAGATCTAAGTCCATTTTTCTTAAAACAATATGTTAAATCACATTGTAATGATATTTTAGAAGAATTGCCATTACTTTTAAGTGAAATGGCATTAAGATTACCATATCAAGTTAAAAAAGTAAGTAATGCAGCAGTTTTTGATTCAGATTGGGAAGAATTATTATGTGAAATGTTACAAAATAGAAATGCTCCATTTGTAAGAAGACAAGCACGTAAATTATTACTTAATATTGCTGGAACAAGAGAATATTATCATTTATTAAGAGATTTACATAATATCAAATATCATTTAACTGAATTTAAAAGATTAATTGGATATGATGGAAATTCTGAAGCTGAAAAAATGGCAAAATGTGCAAAAATGGAATTTAAATATTCTCAATTAGTAGCAATGGTTGAACATTTAAATACATGTATTGATATTGCTACACAAAGACCATCAAGTTGGCAAACATTTTGTAAAGGAGAAGATGCATTACAATTTATTGTACAAATTAGTTGTAGTGCTGATGAAAGTTTAACTGGAGCAATACTACAATTACTTAAAATTGCTATAGATGGATTGCCATTTGAAGCCAAATCTGAATCACCAATGTTTAAAATGAGTGAAGATGAAAAAGCATTAAAATCATTAGCACATTTAGTAATTGATAATGTGGACAAGAGAACATTTTTAGAATTTGTCAAGAAATATTTATTAGAACATCCTCAAGCAGGTAATATTTATTTCCTTTACTTAAATGTTAACTCGTGTGGTTTATAAGTAAATTTTTAATTTCTATATCTATAATATCAATTTTATTTTTATACTATATAGGAACACGTTGGCATGCTCATGCTCTTTTATATGGATTTTTTATTACATCTGATTGTAGTCATCAAGTAAAATTAGTTAATGCTATGTGGCAATTATGGCCATTTGTACCAGCAGCTGGAAGTCGAGCATCACAATTTGTTGATATATTGGGATATGCAACATTAAATAATGATGAATTGAAATCAAAAGATTTAAGATTACAAGTAAATCGTTGTATTGAATCAATTGAATCACAAGGGAAATCATTATTAGCACATCCAAATGCAAATATTTATTCATCACTTGTACCATTTGTATCTGTGGATGGATTTTATTTAGAATCAGAACCATGTGAAGTTTGTTATAATATTGATAAACCATTTTCAACACAAAAACTTAATACTATAAAAGCTGATGCAAAATATACAGCAAATAGTCAAATTATTAAATTAACATCAACATTAAATATAATTCGACTAAGTATTCGTTTAACTGAAGTTAAAAAAGCAAGAATGATTAAATCTATGTCAGTATATTATTCAGCTAAAAATATACCAATCGTTGAATTAAAAAATAAACCAAATTTATGGCAAATGGCAAGAAAGGTAACATTAAATCCAAGTCAAACTGATATTAAATTGGATTTTAGTGTACCAATAACAGCAGCAAATATCATGTTGGAATTTTTGGAATTTTATGAAAATGTACAAGCATCTGCAGAAACATTACAATGTCCACGTTGTTCAGCTTCTGTACCAGGTAGGTGTCTATTATAGTACACTATATTTCACACGTTTTAATTACTTTGGTCTCTACTCTAATGGTTTCATTACTTTTTCAGCTCAACCAGGCGTTTGTTCAAATTGTGGTGAAAATGTATTTCAATGTCATAAATGCCGTGCTATCAATTATGATGAAAGAGATCCATTCTTATGTCATTCATGTGGATTTTGTAAATATGCTAAATTGGATATTAGTCTTTTGGCTAAAAATGTTGTTGCAGTTGATCCAATTGAAAATGAAGAAGATAGTAAAAAAGCTGAAACTGCAGTTAGTACCATATTAGAAAAAGCTGATTCAACATATAAACAACAACAACATATTAAAGGATGTTTAGAAACAATGCTACAGTCAATTAAAGAAAGACGCTCAATGTCTGGAATTACTGCTGCTACTACTACTACTAGTTCAAGTTCTAATCCATCTCTAATTCCTGGTTCTTCAAGTAATACTGGTAATAATAATGTTGGTGGAAATATTGGTATATCTAACATTGGAACTGGGTCAGGAGGACTTATTACAACCAATAGTTCTGGTGGTCCAACAACTTATGCATCAGCTGCAGCCGTTGCAAATGCATTAAATAATAATATGTCAGCTGCTGTTGTTGGTGGAATAATAAACAACATGTCTGCCGCAGGTAACAAGAGCAAAAATTTGTTTATTGGCATTATAAAAAAAGTATGAAAATAAATATTGATCTAATTATGTTCTCTCTCTCTTAGCAATTCCTCCACCTCATCCTCCAATTACTGCAACAACTGGATTAGGAAGTAGTGGAAGTGTTGTTTTGAAAAATGTTCAAAGTCTAGCTTACTGCTATGCAATCGATTGCAAAAATTCATATGAAGAACTAAATAGACTCATGAGAAAAGTTGGTGCATATAGAAAAGGTAATGATAATTTTTATTTATCAATATAAAACTCATATACATGTTTGTTATTTTTTCAAAATGTATAGAAATGCTAAAAGTAGATCCAACATCATACCCTTTAGACACAATGGATAATATTACTTTCAGAAGATGTTATGGTTGTATGGTGAGTTCAAGTTCTCTGCGCTATATTGTAAGAATTTTTTAACTCTATTCTGTTTTTGTTTATTTTTTATAGGCATCAAGTATTACTTTATCTTTGAAATTATTACAAGCATTAATTACTGGAGGAAGTCCACGTGATCCATTTGATTTATCATTCTTAAGTTTTCTTTTACGTTTATCACATTCTGCTGGCTCAACTATATTAAAAGAACAAGTTAAGAATGCTTTATGTTTCTTTGTAAAAGATGATCCACAAGCTACAGCTCAATTAACTGAAATGATAAATTCAAGAGTAATGACAGCATTAAATAAAGAATCATGGTCAGATATTAGTTTTGAAACATCAGAAGAAGTTTCATTGTTGGCATCACTTTTACAAATGTATGATTCATGTTGGGAAATCAAATTGAGAAGTTTAATGAAAATATTTGTTAGTGCAATTCAAAGACTTAAAGATCCTACCGTTACTGAAACTGGATTACTACCATGTTTGAAAATTATTCAAAATTTTATTCGTGCTACACAATCTGGAGAAACTGTTACTGTATCGCCAGTTGAAGGTGTTAATGTTAATTTAGAAGCATGGATTAATGGTGATGAACAATTTTCTTTTGAAAATTGGAAAAAACGTTTACCAAAAGTAAAACCTAAAGAAGTAACACAACAACAACAATCTAGTAGTACTACCAAAGACTCTTCATCAAAAGAATCTTCGTCTTCTTCTAAAGAACTTAAAAAAGAAATAAATACATCAACAGCAGCAGCAGGCGCAACTACATCACCACAATTGAGTAAAGAAGAAATTAAATATTTATATTTAACAAAGAAATATGGAAGAATATGGTTAGAAAAACATTACAAAATAACACCTAATGCTGGACTTGTATTTAATCCAAAAGATTTGATTTGGATGAAAAAACTCATATTTTGTCCTGGATCTGTACAAACAAGATCACTTATGGCAGCATTACTCAAAGATTTATCACAAATGAATTCACGCCGTCTAAAAATAATGGAATTATTAACAATTTTTATGGATGATTTACCACAATATGGTGAATCATGTAAAGAATTTATGGAACTTTATAGAACATTAGCTACACCATGTGAATTTTCAGCCTTTTTAATTTTGAAAGGTGCACTCAACATTGTCTGCAAATTACTTGATCATGAAATTGAAAAATTACATCATCTGGAATCAGTTACATTATTTTCTGACTTGTCGCAAGGTGTTGCTGTCTGGGAGTTGTCAAGATTATTATCAGCTCTTGCAATACCATCAGTAAGAAGAAATAAAAGAGTATCATTACTTTCAACAGTTCTTGGTGGATATTTAGCTTTGAAACGTTTAAGACTTCATCGTACAAGGCCAATTGGTATGTTAATATTTATTATTATTAACTTCAACTACTCAAAGCATATGAATAAATTTCTCGCGCCAGGTTTTGCTATTGATGCTTGTATATGAACATACGTTTTATTCGTATTTTTGTTCTTTTTTCAGAAGAGGCTCAAGAAATCTTATTACAATTATTAGAAGAGATAACATCTGGAACAGAAGAAGAAACAAAAATATTTATGTCAGTTTGTGTTGAAACATTAAAGAAATGTCCTAAAGATGATTTAACAACGCCTGTATTTGTTTTTGAACGTCTTTGTTCATTAATTGTTCATGAAGAAAATGATGTAGCAGAATTTTTCGTTATTCTGGACAAAGATCCTCAACAAGAAGATTTTCTTCAAGGAAGAATGCTTGGAAATCCATATAGTAGTAATGAAGCTGGAATTGGTCCTTTAATGAGAGATATAAAAAATAAAATTTGTACTGATTGTGAGCTTGTAGCTTTATTAGAAGATGATAATGGAATGGAATT
Source organism: Oncopodura yosiiana (assembly GCA_009869805.1). Lineage (NCBI taxonomy): Eukaryota > Metazoa > Arthropoda > Collembola > Entomobryomorpha > Oncopoduridae > Oncopodura > Oncopodura yosiiana. The sequence goes on along the minus strand of VCNE01004058.1, from coordinate 16,472 downwards.
ATTAGTTAATAATAGAATCATTTCACTTGATTTTACCTGTTAAAGAAGTATATAAAAGAATTTGGGCGCAAACAAATGGACAAGAACCAATGAGAATTATTTATAGAATGCGTGGATTATTGGGTGATGCCACTGAAGAATTTATTGGTTAGTACTAGTACTGTCAGTTCATTTTCTAATGTACAATTAAATAATTTTAAATGATGAATTTAATTTATTCACATCTTTATTTTACTATATCATGTAGAATCATTTGCATCTCCAAATGATAGTCCAGAAGATAATGAAACAACATATAAACTTGGAAATGTAAGAGATATACTTATGAACTCGCTTATGAATACACTCTAAATATTTATGTTTCTTTCAGGTTCTNTCCAAATGATAGTCCAGAAGATAATGAAACAACATATAAACTTGGAAATGTAAGAGATATACTTATGAACTCGCTTATGAATAGACTCTAAATATTTATGTTTCTTTCAGGTTCTTGTATTATGTGGTGGACTTAATGTTGTGCTCAATACATTAGAAAATTTACTAAATCAACAATTTGTTATATCAAAAGCCAAACCATTAATTGCTGTCGTATTAAAATTACTTGGATATTGTGTCAAAATTAAAACTGGAAGAACAGCACTTATCAGTCCATCAATCAATTCTGTTCAAATATTATTACCAATATTGAAATTATGTTTAGAAAATGATTTAACATGTATTGGTTCATGTTCTTCTGGTGTTGTTCATTTGACTGATCAAATTTTGGAAATATTGGATGTAATTTTATCTGATGCTTGCTCTCTTGATAAAAATGGATATAAAGAATTTGCAAAATCACGTGGATCTGTTGATGATGTTCGTACATTATTACAACTATCTGAAAAATTAAAATCAAGACAAGCAACAATTTCAAATCATTTCAAAGTTCTTGTTGGACTTACTTATACAGATAAAGTTAAAATGAATTTAATATTTGATAGTTTTAAAGAATGCTGGAATTTTTTCAAATTTGATGAAGATGTTCATTCAGCTGAATTTGCTACAAAATTAGAGCAAATATGTACATTGGTATCAAATGTAAGTAGTCATCTATGAATTTAATTTTTTATTAGGGCACATTTTCAAGAAAAACTGTTTTTTTTAATAATCAGGTACAACCTGGACCATTTGGAAATTCATTTAAAGATTTAGCAATAGAACGGCATGTTTTGGAAGCATGTTTGCAATATATTAAAATGAGAGCACCACATTTAACACCATGTGGACCTTTGGGCAGACCAGATTCTGATGAATGGAAAGAAATGGTTTCTAAACCAGCATTAAAATATGTATTAAGATTATTAGGTGGTTTTGCAAAAGATCATGTACCAAGTCAAGAAGCTGTTGGGAAAGAGTCAGTTTTTGTAATTCATCAATTAGAACAAGTGTCATCAGATGAACATGTTGGTTCACTTGCTGAAAATGTATTAGAAGCATTGCGTTCACATGAGAAAATATGGAAAGAAGTTGAAGCTGCTAGAAGAGCAACAAGAGAAGAAAAGAAAAGAATGGCAATGGCTATGAGACAAAGACAATTAAATACAATGGGAATGAAAACTAATGATAAAGGACAAGTAACTGCTGCTGCTTCATCAATTCTTGATCAAATGGATGATTTAGCTGAAGAAACTGGTCTTATTTGTGTTATTTGTCGTGAAGGTTATAAGTATCAACCAACAAAAGTTCTTGGAATTTATACATATAGTAAACGTTGTGTTGTTGAAGATACTGAAACAAAAAGTCGAAAGTAAGTTAATTTATAGATTTTAATGTAAATATGGTGATATTGATTTAATAATTTTTGTTCTCTCTACACTTCTTTTTTTCAGAACTTATGGATATTGCACAGTTAGTCATTTTAATGTTGTTCATGTTGATTGTCATATGGCTGCAATAAGATTGGCTCGTTCAAGAGATGAATGGGAATCAGCTTCATTACAAAATGCAAATACAAGATGTAATGGATTAGTTCCACTTTGGGGTCAACAAGTTCCTGAATCTGCATTTGCTGCTTGCTTAGCTCGACACAATGCTTATTTGCAAGGTAATTATTATTTTTAAGTTTTTAATTTTAAGATTGAGGTATTAATTATACTATGTATTTATTCTTTCAGATGCTACTGGTAAGACACTTGTATAAATCATGTTATTAATTATTATTAGTATTTATCTATTACATCTACATTTTTTATATAATAGGACATCGTGATGTAGGATTTTCTTCTGGTGCACATGACATTAAACTATTACTTCTAAGATTTTCAGAAGAAAAAAGCTTTCATGAAGATACTGGTGGAGGTGGTCCTGAAAGTAATATGCATTTGATACCATATTTAATTCATACAGCATTGTATGTATTAAATACTACAAGAGCATCAATGAAAGAAAGTAATTCAGTTGACAAGTTTCTTTTTGCACCTCCAACGAATTGGAAAGATGATGCTAGTGCTGTAGTAGAAGGAAGTTACTATCATCTTGTTGTTGCTTTAATGGTTCATCATCCAGACAAGTATGTTGTTTTATAAATATCTTCAATAAAAATGAAAAACTAAAACAATTATTTTATAATAGGTGGATGGAAAATCGTATACTATGGTTAAAGAGATTACTAGCTCTTTGTGGTTTTCGTTCTAAGCAATTGAGTGCAAGCACATTTACCCACTATAGACCAGGACTTATGTTTTTGGCTTTGATTCATGGCTTATACACAATTGTATTTAAGGTATTTATAATAGAAAAAGACACTTTTTGAAGTAAGTATATAAAAATATATAACATCTTGTTTTTGTTTGTTAGGATGTCACTGGTAGTGGTGAATGGTCATCTATTTTAGCTGACTTTATCAGAAAGAATGATGAATCTTTGATTAAATCTACTTCTCAGCTACTTACAATGTATCAACAAAAGTTGGTTCCTGCACAAACTATTCAACAGTTTGTAGATGTTCTAGGTAAATGTTATAATTTATTTTGTATATGTGAATATGAATATAATTCTTTAAAAATAATTTCATCATGTGTCATATGCAGGTTTGACTGATCATCCTGATTTGAAAGATATCTCTGTCTTTACACAAACTTTATGGAATACAATCGGCTGACATAAAAAACCAATTCCTCCACCACCACCAACTCGAAGTAGAACAACAACAATAACAACAACTCAACATAATAAAGATTCATCATCAAATATTCTATAAAAATTGTCTTTATCAAAATCATCATTGTAGTAGTGAATTAACTTTAAACTTGTGTAAACTGTAGTTTTAGTAGTAAAAATTAAACTAAAAAAGTCTACAATAATATATACTAATAATATTAAATTAGAGACAAGTGTGAACAATAATTATTATCATATAGTTATTAGTTATTAAGATACCTACTAGTCCCCTATTCTCTTTATATATTATAACTTACCTACCTAGTGTTATTATATAACTTATTCCTTATTCATCAACTAGATGATTTTCCTGTTTACAATTATGAATTTGAAATGATTATTGGTTGGAATATATATATATCTTATCTATGTAAATATGCCATTAATGAATTCGGATTGAATAAATAATAAAATATACAGAAAAAAAATAAACAAACATCTTGATCATATTTGTGTCACTAATTAAATTTTACTTTTATTGGTTTCATTTTTTTCTCTCGATACGTTTTTTTTCTTCTTCTTTTTTTGTACGCTCGCCTTATTATATTTTTATCGGCACAACATACATAAATAGTAGTAGAGTACATTAATTTAATTACTAATAATTGATACATGATACTGTGTAATATAACAAATGTTAAAACTACTGGTTGGTTTTGGTTTGTTGTTGTAATATAATATAGTAGTAGCGCAGTCTAAATTAAAAGACAAGAAATAATTATTTTTTTATTGTTATTAATGTTGTGGTTAGCTTTTTTCACTTTTTTTAAAACTAGCTACTATATATAATCCTTTTTTAGGTACGATTACAAATACGATTTTTACAGGCTGAAAATTTATATATATATATTTATATTGCGGTTTTGGTTGTTGTAATAATAATAATTTGGCCTTTAGGTATACATTACATATACAACATGGAACAATCAATAATATATTATAATCATTATTATTATTATTATTATTATTATTATATACTATTATTAATTATAGAGATAAAGTACATAGGTAGTAGCAGTAATAATAATAATATAATAATAATTAATAAATGGTTACTAAAATTGCTTCATTACATTGCACCTTCTTGTTTTTTTATACATACTTGTGTGTATCTATTTGTTGTTGTTTGTTTGTGTGTACCTTTTCCCGTACCATATATATATATATATATATAACTCAACTCACTGCTATATGAATTAATAATTAAAGTAAGTGTGTATATGTATGTATAATAATACTCTAAAAAAAGGAATAGAGGAACAAATTTCTTTCAAGGTGTAATTCTTTTTTCAATTTCATTTCATCTATTATAATAATTTTTTATGTTGCTGATAATATGTTATATATATTATGTAGGCCAAAATTGATTTTAAAATTTTAATTAATTCTTTTTAAATTCTAAATCTAAATCTTGAAAATAAAATTATTATGATTATATAGCCACTACTGATCAGGTAAAGGTTTGAGTTCTTTTATTTGTTTGATAAGGTAAGCCTTTTCATCATTAAATTGCTCATCTTCTGAACGATCTTCATGAAATTTTGTAAGAAAATCTACTAGCTTGTCCTGATTTCTTAGTAAAATATCCAAAATTGGTTTCGGCTTATTTGGATTAGCGACAAACACTTTAAAGACATGGAAGGCTTCAAACTGTATATTTCTGGATTTTTCTTTCAACATATTCATCATCAACTTCAAGTTATCCGGATTGGAAATGTATCGTGTCATCACCTAATGAAGATAATATATATATATTAGATTAGATAAATAGAACAAAAAGTCTTGTGTAATATAACTTATAACTTACCGTAAAATTATGCCTGTCTAAAAGTAGCTCTCCAAGTAGTTTAAGACTTTGACGTCTTGTGACATAATTCTCCGAGTTGAGTAGCTGCTGATAGTGATTGAAAACTTTATCGTAATTTGCCTCTAAGAATTCTGCGCTTAGGAGTTTATGTCTTGTTAGTAGCTCCTGTAAAGTTGATAAAGATTAATTTATTTTATCAAATTGTTGAATTAAGTAAGTAAATGTAGATTTATTTTTATTACCTTGAAGGTAGAAAAGGCATCGGAGGCGATATCAAAAGTTGACACTTCTACATACTCGAAAAACTTGTAAAAGTCATCAGAGTAGAGAATTATTTTGGCCTAGAAGAAAGTATAAGGAGTTGGAATGTATTACTAAAGTAATATTTGCCTGATTTCATAAAAACGATTGAATTTATATAAACATACCAAGGCCTCATATCTAGCGCATTCACGTAGCATAGTTCCACAATTCAGAGCTATATCTTGATGCTCATAGCTGTATAAGACAGAAGAGAAAGAAATAAAATTAAAAACATTTATATAATAAAATAATCAAAGAAATAAATGTTGTTAAATGTACCCTGAAATGAGGGTAAACAGAATCTCAGGTTTAGTACAAATATACTCAACAGTAGGTGATCTCGTTCCAATATGTCTTCGAAGAATATTATTAAAAATTTGTGCCACATCCTTCTTGCCTTCAAATTCAATCCTTGACAAATTATTGATAAGAATCAGTAGTAGATTTGTATTATACAACTCCTAAAAAAATTGATTCATACGTTATTCATTATGTGTGAAAATATATATGCAATAATAGTAGCTTACTTGCGATAGTTGTGCAACCAAAATCTCAGTCTGTTGTTCTGTATCTGCTACACCAAATAAAATTCCTTTGACAGCAGTCAATTGTTTTGACACTTCTTCCTGAGCTTTTTCTGCTTTTTTATCTCCACGCTCTAATGTTGACACAGCCTCCTTTAGTGATTTGACCACTTCTGCAGGATTTTTCTGTGACTTGCCGAATAATGGCATTTTGATCATTCCGAAATGATTTTTTGTATTTAAAACTCTGTTTCTTCCTTCACAAAATAAAAATTTGATTTTGTTGAGATACGTGCAGTCTTTTCTTCTTTGCTTTTGATTAACAATAATAAGAACTCTTGATGCTTGAGAATGAGAGAAACTCTGATTTGATGATGTTGTGATTACATAGATCTGCAAACATATAAATAAACAATAACATTATTATTATTATTAAGTTGGAGGGAGATTATATAATCTTTTAATGCGTATGTATATTTTAGTGCTAAAAAAAGTATATGACGCACTTGATCTTGACTTTTCCTAATCACAAATATATCAAATTAAAATTAGTATTCTGCAAGTGTGCAAAAAAGAGGAGAAAACTATACAACAACAAACTGCACACATACATTTTCCACGTGCAACTAAACATAAAATCTATATAACCAATATAATTTACACAATTAACATAAATATATCTCTAATCTCATTATGAGCTAAGGAGTATTAGCTACGTCTTAGCTCATAATATATCTATCCTCTTCTTCGTCTACTAATAGCTTTATTTACCTTCACTTCACTGACTACTATAATAATATCACATACACCACATGTTTACGTCATCTGACTGTCTCTGTATAAATTTTATGTACGTGAGCTTGCCTAATAAAATGTTTTATGAGATTCAAGATTATTTGTGTACTACTGTTCACATCTTTCATCAGAAGATAAGAAACAAGAAGATCTCTTTCTCTCTCTCTATCAAAAAAAACTATGACTTAGTGACTGTCAAGTCAAGAAGATTATAAGGAAATCAATCGAATAATAGAGAATCAGCAGGTTCAATTCTTCCAAAACACACGCAGTAGCATTTGTATACAACAAATTTTCCATGTGAAATACATTGTGTGCACTATTTTTACCGTTTATTTAATAGTACTACTCTTTTTAGTATATATCCCTAGAAAATAACACACGATTCTAAACTAGTACAATGTTATAAGAATGAAAAATGTATTACCTTGAATTAAAAGGTGAATATTAGTAATGAGATCCAATTACACTTGAACCACTGCTTGACATTTAGCCCTTATCACTCCATTTTGAGTGACAATAAGGTCAAAATAAGTTCCGTGACCTCACCTTTATTTTCTGTTTTCTCTAATGATCTTGAAATGATTTGAAGCTTTGCGCTATTGTTAAACTCAAGTTTTCCTTTATAGCGTCTGATGTCGTTTGATGACTCACATCAAAATTGTGAGTCATCAAAAAAAGAAGTTAATTTATTATGAAAAAATTAAAATGCACAATAATGACAAATTATGCTTTAACCTTGTTATACTAAAATGTATTATTTCATATTTAGAGTCACAATTTAATCATTTGTAGTGAATGATAGAAAATGATGTTTGTGATTCGTCTCATCAAATGAACTGCATATAATAATAATAAACGCTTCATAAGTAATAGCACTTTGTTTACTCTGTCTCAGTTTTCCCATTGGAAATTGATATAATAAAATTCCTTATCTCATAAATGATAGACAGATTAAATGATATCAGTTTTTGACACTGATTAAATGTTTAATTTGTCCACGTTGCTTGATTTTTACTTAAATCACTCTTCAAAATGCAATTTTGTACATATTTCTGTATTGTTTTTCTATTTTTTTGTTGTTCACAAGAAGTTAGTTCAGAAAAGACTACTAACAAGAAGAAGAGCAACAGAAAAAATGAATTACCAAAATTGTATATGTCAAATAAAGTTGATCAATGTTTTTGGGATTCACCAGAAATATATTATAGACTTGTAGCACAACCATCAATTGAAATGGTGCTGGAAGGTATGCTATATAGTTACCAAATTGATTTAATATTTATTATTAGTCTATTTCTGATACTCACAGAAGGAAAAGTCTTTTTTGCTATACTAATGGAACATATGGATTCTAGTTTAAAAGATGATGACAATTATGATAAACTTCAAAAGCAATGGAAATTATTGGAGAAAGTAATCAAAGAAAATTTTGAGTCTGCTGTAAAAAGAATAGAAAGTAAGTGGGTAGTTATTGCAGTCATTTATGATACAAAAACACTTCCTTGGGAAACTGAAATTAAATCAAAAATGGTTACTGAAATTTTACATCAATTACAATATGAATATTTAATGGTTGAAGCTGTAATTAAATCAGGAGTAAAAGAAGTTGTCTCAAGTCTTCAAGTGCAATTAATGGAAGTTATTAAAACATTAAATGAGACAGTACATAAAGAAATATCTAAAGGAAATAATGATATAACAGAAGTAACAATTATGAATCAATTATTGGAAAATTTAGATGATTTAGTTCCTAATTTTGTTGGTCGATTACTTTCTACTATTGTAACTAGATCCGGAGCAAAATTCAGGAGTAATAATAAGTCATCTATACCAGAAAAATCATTTCTTTATGAATCTATGCAACAATTTGCAATTGTTTTACAAGCTTTTACAGAAAAAGGACAAGTTTATCAAAGATTTTGGACTGAAATGACAATAATAATGAGACATGATATGACTTTATTGGAACCACAAGAACTTTATGATAAATATGCTAATAATGAGAAAAATGTAATTTCAAATGTTATTAGTTTTCTTCAAAAATAGAATTTCAATAAAGGAAAGAAAAAGAGGTTTTTATTATTATGAACTAAATATTATTTGATTTCTCCCAAAAAATATATTATTACTCTGGCTTTTTCATATATATACTATTATGTATTTTTAAGTCAAGTTAAAATGAACGAAAAAAGAAAAAAAACTATTATTAATTTGTGTCCCATTTTAGATTGTTTTTAAGCAACATTTTCTAACAAAAGTGCAATTCCTTGTCCACCTCCAATACAGGCACTACCGATTGAATACTTTGCACTTCTACGTTTCATTTCATATACAAGATGAGCAGTAATTCTTGAGCCGGAGGCCGCAAGAGGATGACCAAGAGCTAGAAAAAAAAGAAAATTGCATAATTAGAATTACGTAAGATTTTCCGAATTTGTTTTTTTTACCAATTGCTCCACCATTGACATTGAGTTTGTCCATATCCAATTTTAATTCTTTCTGACATGCAAGAGTTTGAGCAGCGAAAGCTTCATTAATCTCAACCAAATCCACTTTATCTAATGTCATTCCAGAGACTTTCAAGACCTTGTGAATGGCAGGAGCTGGGCCGATGCCTGAGAAATAAATTTCATTAGTAAGTGTATCCTAAATTATTATTTTTAATGAGTTAAATACCCATAATTTTTGGATCAACTCCCGCAATTCCTATCAAATTAATTAATTCAGTAATTAATAAGTCATTATATCCATTAATTTTAATCAATTTTTACCATATCCAACAAGTCTTGCCAATGGCTTCAAATTATGCTCTTTACAAGCATCCTCACTAGCAATAATGACTGCACCAGCTCCGTCACAAATTCCACCTTGTTTATTTTCCAACAATAATTCATCACGTCTAATTCTCATGTCATGTATTTTCAAAGCTAATAATTAGACTTACTTGCAGTTCCAGCAGTAACAGTACCATCTTTTTTAAAGACTGGTGCTAATTTCTTAAGTCCATCAATTGTTGTTTGTGGTTTAGGATGCTCATCAGTAGCAAATTCAACTTCTTGTTTCTTAACTTTCAATTTAATTGGTGTAATTTCATCTTTAAAGTATCCTTTATCATTAGCCTCCTTCCATCGTTGTTGAGAACGTAACGCAAACTGATCAACTTCATCTCTTGTGATTGAATATTTTTCAGCTAAATTCTCTGCAGTAACACCCATTGGTGTCTTACAATGAGCATCAGTCAGACTTTGCCATAAGCTATCTGTAATAACAAATTATTGATACTTAAAATCTTCTTCTAGAATTATTATATGTACCATGTGCATCAAACCTTCAAAATTATATTGTACTCCAAGGCGAGTTCCAAATCTCATATCTCTAACCAAAAATGGAGCTTGACTCATCTGCAATAAGAACTAGCTAATTAGTGTCTAAATAAACTTAAATACCAATGAGAAAGAATTAATATTTACATTGTCAGATCCTCCTGCAAGAACAATTTTGCTATCTCCCATTATAATATCATGTGCACCATTTACTATCGATTGAAATCCACTTCCACAAAGTCTATTGATTGTCAGTGCTATACAAAAAATGCAGTTTAATTAGTTTCAGTTTTGCTCAAGTCTCTATTATTGTCTCTCACCTGGTTTCTCAATTGGTATTCCACAACGTAATAGAACATGACGAGAAATATAAGGACCATCTGCAGAAGACGATGAGATGACATTACCAACAACGAGAGAATCAATGAAATTAGGATTCAAATTGATTGAAGCCAGAGCTGCTTTGGCAGATATTTCTTGAAGGTCTACACAAGTATGATTAGCTAATTTTCCTCCCTTTTCAAAATAAAACATACAATTATTTTACAGTCAACATAAGAAGAAATCAAATTACAACATACAAATGATCCAAATGCAGTTCTCTTTGCAGCAACAATAAAAATTCCTTTTGTGAGAGATGCCATCTTTTCTACTAGACACTTTTTTGATTACTTGATGTGATGAAATTTTAGGACAGTGTGACAATATGCAAGCGGCTCTCTCAACTCAACTCAAGTGTGAAGTGACAGAATTGGACTGTGGACTTGAATTTATTTTTATCCGGGTATCGTTACTAAAAGCAGAGAATATGAGTTGTATTTACATATTCTGCCTCACTTCATTATAAACTTCTTCCTCGTAGTATGTTGTAGTATAATACTTCATCAAGTTTTAAAAACAAAACTATCATATTTATCATTTTAATTATCAAAGTTAGCCATTTAGCAACGATAAACCCAACGGTGCCATTCAGTAACTTTGACCAAAGTCCAAATTAGTAAACTGACAGCAAAGATATCTTTTCTTTATCATAAATCGTAATAATAATAGAAGCCATTTGATTGGTTTTTTTGTAACATCATACGGTTAGAAAAAAAAACCAAGACATGACAAAAAGAAAACACTGAATATTTGATCAACAAATATTGGCAAAACACACACTTCATTCTTCAGTATTATTAACTGTTCATCAAAAACGAACCAAAGCTGACAGCTCAAAAGTGAGTGACCTTATTTATCTTATCAATTTCATAAAATATTTTATGATTTCTCACGTCCTGTAATGTAAAGTAATAATCATAACAGTGTAGTGCAACAGTTTTTTTTGTAAGAAGAAACTCCTTTCTTAAATTTTTCCTTTTGTTGCAAAGTCATCATCATTTCATATCATTATTTTGTAATGTAGACGAGTTTTCTAGATAGATAGATGTTATTCTTATATAAAGTATGAAACTCATTAACACTACTAACTAACTACTCTCATAATAGACTTACTTATACTACTACAGAAATATAAAGTTCAGCCCATTCATGCTTGAGTTAGGAAATAACATTTAACATAATATAGCCAGTATATACCACTTTAACTTGACGTAGTTAGTGAGGCTACTCAAATGAGGAATTAGTCATCACTCCTTTTTATTTACTCAGCAAACGTCCTTCTGTCAGTAGACACTAGTTTTTTACGCGACAATTTTGTGTTGTGTATACTACAAACCAATAAATTGTGAATTTTCTGTGTCATTTTTTTATTAGGGTATCAAGTATTATACTTGGCTGATTGAGACTGACTAAACGCTATCCTAGAATATCAAGAAAAAAATGGTAGATAGATTGGGTAAGTGATTTCAATGACTCATTTCCTGTTGTTTGTGTTACTACAATTTCTGAACATTTTTTATATTTGTTTTTAGTTAATAGTGAAGCAAATGCTCGTAGGATCGCTCATGTTGAAGAATGTTTTGGAAAGAGTTCAGGACAGGTAAAAAAAAGTTAATTTTACTTTTGATTTATTGATCGATTTATTTAACGATTGCCGATCTTTTATTTTGTAGCCTCTTTCTGTTCCTGGACGAGTTCTTGTTGGTGAGTGTGAATATTGGAAGATCTTTAAAAGTATTCGAAAAGTATTAATGACAATTTTTATTTGATTTATTTCAGGTGAAGGTAATGCCAAGTTTCCGGACTAATACTTATAATCAAGTGTTTACATATAACTAATTATTCTTTCTCAACAACAGGCATACTGACAAAGATGTGTAGAAAGAGGTGAGTATACAATACATATATTCTGAAAGAAAAAGTGTTTTTATAACTATTTCTATATCTTTTAGGCCAAAACCACGTCAATTTTTCCTGTTTAATGATATACTAGTTTATGGAAATATAATCATCAATAAGAAAAAGGTATGCTAATATTAAATGACAATATGATCTACAACGAAATTATATCTAATCTTATATATTTACTTCATTTTCAGTATAACACGCAGGTAACATAATATAATTCTCTTATACCAAGTTGTGACGAACGTCACATTTCTTATTAAGTTTTTTTACATTTCTTTTATCAGCATATTATTCCTCTTGAAGAAGTTAAATTAGAAGGACTTGATGACGAAGGTCTTTTAAAGAATGGATGGATCATTAAAACGGCCTCAAAAAGTTTTGCTGTCTATGCAGGTTAGTTAGTAATTTAAATCAGTTTTTTGCGATTAGTATACCTCTACTTTTTATTATCATTTTAGCAACTCCAACTGAAAAAACGGAATGGATGGCACATATTCAACGCTGTGTTAGTGATCTTTTAAGAAAAAGTGGAAAGAAACCAGTTGAAGAACATGCTGCAGTTTGGATTCCAGATTCAGAAGCTACATCATGTCAAATTTGTAGAACATTGTTTACATTTGTTAATCGAAGACATCATTGTCGAAAATGTGGTTCTGTTATATGTGGAACTTGTTCCAAACATCGTCATGTTCTTCCTGGACAATCAAAGAAAGCACTTCGAGTTTGTAGCAACTGTCATGAAATCATTAGTTCTGGAAGAGGAGCACCAGGAGGAATTAATAATACATCTTCTCAAATTACTAATCCTAATAATGATTCTAGTGGTGATGATGATTCTGATGGAGACGAAAATCCAAGTTGGTCCTCAGCACCAAAATTCTATTCTGGACAACAACATTAAATATATAAATAAACTCATTTATTTAACTTCAAGTTTCTGATTGATCTGTATCATCCTCTAAAACTTTCTATCAAAGGATATCAAAAATAATAATAATGTTTGTCATCTTGTTAAGAGTTGAAAAGGATAAGTCAAATGTACAAACTGAACAAAAAAAACATTTTTTTATTGTTAGGAATGATGAAAAAAATTACTACATAATAAGTAAAAAAATGCCTTCTGAATTCTCCGAGAGCTAAAAACTAAGAGTAAAACAAACCATAATGTGCACACACATATTCTATAATATACTAAAAACTAATGTACCTTTACTGAAAAGTCAGCACGTACACTTATATATAATGAAAACTACTACTGTCAAAAAATTGATAAAACTCTTACAAATATTACATAAAAAAAGACTTGCAATTATCAAGATATTTTCCATTTCTTGATACTAATATACTACTATTTGCTATATAAAATGACAATTATAATAATCAAAAGTTGTATGTACCTATATACTATATATAACTAATATTTTGATGATGAAATCAAGAAAACAAAGAAAAATATATTCCAATTTTTGCCACACTACCAAAGTCACAAAATTCCAGTTACTATATATTACAATTAATATTATAAAAAATTTCTAATTATGGTCCAAAAAAATCACTGTCTAATTCACTTGTTTCAAGACCAAATTTTTTCTTACATTTTCATCTGATGTAAAGTATAATCTTCAGTCATTAGATTTATTTACTATATATACTTTCAGTTTGTATTTATAAATGTGTTAATTATATAAGTTTGTAACATTTTCATTGTAAATCTAAGATGCATGATATGAAAATATGAATAAGGTTTGCATGTAACGTTCAAGTTTTTTTGATTGAAAAATCTCATATAATAATTATGTGAATGCTTGCTGGATACTATACTGTAATAAATGAAAGCTAAACAAGGTGATAATCACATTAATCAAATACAAATAAGCCTACGCTTCTTTATTTGCTTTCTTTATTTTATATCCATATAAATCAATCATGATAAAATGTAATGAAATTCTCTTCCTGCCATTTTCTTCTTAAAATCTTTCATTCCTTCGTCTGTAAAATTAAAGAAACCTTCAAGTTTTAATAGATGCAAATCCAATTCTCCAAGTGCTTTTAAAGTTCGATCAGTAATCTAGAATGAATTAGAATTCATATCACTACTTTTTGAGCCACTGCAGAAGATTATTAAGTGCTTACATGACTATGATCAAAACCTCCATTACTTGACTTAATTGTTAGTACTTGTAATAATGGACACTGAGTAATTCCTAAGACAATTCCCAAGTCTGTGATTCCAGCCACTTGAATATGAAGTCGTTTTAGTGCTAAAGAAAACAAAACCATCAGGTCAGTTATTATTATATCCATTACAATAAAAATCTCAAGTTTTAGTTTAGAATATCAGTAAATACATTTAGCTTGACCAATCCAACTCGTCTCTCTAAAACGATCAACTCTATCTCTACATCTGTCCATCAAATATTGATACTTGTCAACTTTAGGAATACCACAGAAAGCTTCATCACTAACACAAATATGATCAGTTGATGGATCATCAGGCATTATAGTTAACTCTTGTAACTGAGTCATCTTTCTCCATATCATATCAAGTATTGAGTCATCTACATAGCTCAATTTCAATATTGTAACTTGAGAAAATTTCAAGAGTAGACCATATATATTTTCTGGAATAATTCTTTTTGTAATATTATTATAAATTTCCAATTGAGTTAAATTATTTGAGCTGATATCAACATTACCCTCCAGTATATAACTATATTGAGCTTGACAGTAGTCACTATCATTCGGACACATTGGTGCACTCACTCCAAATGTTTGTAATTGTAAGCATTTTGATATTTTAAGTTCATCTTGATATCCAATTATAAATAGTTTTTTCAATTTAGTTAGAAATGGCATAGGATGATAGTATGCCATTGTAGCACCATGTTGAAAAACTAATGATAATTCTTCAAGTGTTGATGATAAAGAATACATTAATTTATTAAAAGCATCACGAATAACTGAGATTGAAAGAACAAGATGTAAATGTTTTAATGGGAAATTTCTTCTTTCTAAATATTCCAAATCATCTCTAGTATATGTACATTTATTCAAATGTAAGTAGTTTAATTTTTGTAATTGAAGACGATAAGTCATACAAATCACTTCAAATAGAGCTTTAGATCTAAATGATAATAATGGATAAAATGAAATTTTCTCAATAGATCCACTTGAAGCAATTAATAAATTTAGCATGACTTGTTTCCAACTATCAATTTCTTCTTGTGTTGAAAACATTGTCGGTTGATAATTATCATCAATATGAAGACTTTTCAATTTTAATGGAACTGGTGGAAAATCAGCAAATTGCAATAATTCTGATGAGTCAAAATTAAATTCAATTAGATTTGGTAGCATATGAAGAATTTGACATAGACGTTTTGTACTTAGAAAACGATATGAAATAATGTTGAGTTTAGTAATTTGATCAAAATTTCTTACTAGAAATGAATTGAAATAGTCTTTATCAATATCAATTGCTCTACGAGTTTCTATTTGATTTGAAAGATGATGAATACTTCCAATATTTTCAATATCTTTTGTAGTTCTTAATAAAATTTTACATTTCTCTTGAAGAACTTCTATACATTTCTCATTCCAATCACGACAAACAAGTCGACATTTATTTATATTCCATACAGATAAATATTGCAGGGTGTTTTCTAATACCTTTCAAATTTAAGATATTTAAGAAATGTAATAAAGATTTCTTTTTATAACAATAAAACTTACATGTGGAATAGCCAACGGATTATAAATTTTAATTTCTCCTCCAGTCATTTTGAAAACAATTAATTTCTATTTATTTTAGAGAAACTACAAACAAAAGAATAATGTTGTAAGTTCACAAAACTTCGCAACATGACTGGCTTTTTGACTGCTCACTTGATATTTCTATTTTTAACTTGTATACATAATCTTTGTTTTTTTTGGCTAAGCAAAACTTTTCTTACTTAAAGCTTTATGTAAATTTTGTGTATTCACAGTGCGCAGTTTTAAATAAATAGCAAAATAATTCCACTGTTAAGGTCAAAGAAATTTTCTATAAACTATTATTATATAAGTAATCACAGATTTATTTACGTTTTCATTTTTAGCTATAATATATTAAACATAAACACTCTAGCTCTTCTTCTTCTTCCCCGTTACAACTGAGAATGCTTTAGACACAATATTCTTATAGTTAAAAATCCCTAATGGAAATAAAAAGTAATTTATGGTATGCGTAAT
>VCNE01004057.1:0-10706 GCA_009869805.1 Oncopodura yosiiana | reverse complement strand
AAGCCTCAGGTTTTAATTTTATTTATCATTTAATTCTATATGACACCTAAATTAAATAGAGCACCCATTTATAAAAATTCTCAAAACTATATACACCAACAATATATAATTAATCATGCCATACAAACCATAGCAGGAACTTGAAACTTCTTAAAAGTTGTCTAATAAAATGATAATGATCAGAACCTGCAGCAATTAGTAAAATTTATTCTTCAAGCAAAAAGACGTCGGAAGCAAAACGACTCCTCATATTGAAAGAGCAAGTTTATTCATCAAAACTATATTCTCTTTTGAATGACAACATGACACACTAAACCAAAAATTTTCTTACCCTCTTGCGTAACAATTTTCCTCTTCATTCAAAGTCAACACAATTCTCTGTCCTCTGTAATCAAAACCAACACACATTGTATATGTAATTGCATCTATATAGCCTAAATCGAAAGTGAGTTTAAATTATCATCAAAAATATATAAATCCTATCTACTAACATAGCAAAGGAATTCCTTCTTATGTACTATTTCTTTTTTAATATGCTGTGATCTTTACTCTTTTTCTAGCCACATTACATTTTTTTGCAACTCAGAAGATGTAAACACGAAATCTCATTTGCTAGTTAGCATCTCAACATTAATCGAGCTTATATACAGCAAATGTTTTTAAATCGAAAGTTTTCTATTTCATGCATTGCAATTCACTTGATATAAAAAGGTCACATCTCACATAAGATCTCTTGTATTCACTCTAACTAACTTTCTCTCTCTCGTCAAAACTCATTATTATGACATCACATATAGCAATCTCAATTGAACCTAAGACAAAATACTTTTTTCAATAGGCTCACTCACGACTTGCTAATTCAATCCTACATCCATCCACATGTTACCATACATCTTCTAATAGTAAACTCTCATCTCAGTTTCTTTTGCTAGGTGTCGAGTTTTCTAAGCTTATGATGCTATATGGAGTCGCTATACTCTCTATAGCATCTTCTTACTGTATTGTGATATATGGAGCGTTTATAAGAAGATTTACGGTATACATTATATGCTTTACACTCACGAAAACTCAAATAGGTCTCATCCCTTAATTAATGCTTAGCTATTGGTCATGTGCCATATTCTCATAAGAGGAAGTAAAGTGCTCTCCAAACAAGAAAATGATGCCAAAGTATATTACGTTACATTGTATGCTGTGACATAAGGAAGAAAAATGTCCTTTTGGGGCTCAAGTGATTTTGTAATCTCATATGTTGATTTCCTTTCATCTCTACTAGTAAACTAGTAAACTTTTTTCAAAGTGTCATTAGAGGAAATAAAATAATGTGACTTATAGTAATAGGTAGCTGTGTCATAATGTCACTTAAGAATATTAGTGGACTGCACTACTGATAGTAGAATATCATAACACTCTACATTATAGGTAAGATTATGGATTATGTTATGTAAGAAGAGAGACAAGAGAGAGAAGTAACTACTAAACAACTAAAAAAGTTCTTCCGTCTTGGCACACATCAGAGAGAGACACTAAGAGCAAAATTTTTCATAAACCGGTTTATATTATTGTTGAAGACTCTAAGAAGTCTAATATGCAATAGCTAAGTCTTGTCACATTATGAGCTAAACATTTTGTTCGTCCGTATGGTTCATTGGAGCTGAAAATGCTAATGGACTTAAAAACTTTGGCTAACTCAAAAGTCAAGAATGCAGGAACGGGTTGTATTGTGCCGTGAGTTTCGGTATATACAGTCGATTCTGTCTATATTGAGCTTATAGTAGAATATCATATATAGTAATACTCTATCACAAGAGTCTTATAAGGATTTTGCTTATATAGAGCAATATTCCTCCTATAGTTTAGGTTAGTTTAGACAGATTCTTCCTATAAGGAATTCTCTTCTATATAGAGCTATATAGCACTATAGACATATTCTTCCTATAAGAAATTCTCTTCTCTATAGATCTATATAGCACTATAGACACATTCTTCCTATAAGGGCTTCTCTTCCCTATAGAGCTATATCTGTATAGACACATTCTCCATATAAGTAATTCTATTCTGTATAGACCTATAGCACTATAGACACATTTCTCCTATAAGGAACTCTCTTCTATATAGAGCTATATAGCACTATAGACAGATTCTTCCTATATGGAATTCTCTTTTATATAGACCTCTATATTTAGCACTATAGACAGATTCTTGCTATATAACAAATTCTCTTCTATATAAAGCTATATAGCACTATAAACAGAGTAGACTGTATAACAGTAAGAAGATTTTACGTGATGCCAAACTTTTTATATATGAGCTTTATATGAGTGTTATGAGTTTTATAGCATCCTACACGTATAAGCCACACGTTGTTGTTTAGTTCTACAAGTGAAGGGAATTGAATGACTTGCATAAGTACAGTAATTGTAGAAGTGAGCGTGCTATTTAGCATCCCAACCAATTTTTTTAAGGGAATGTGAAAGATACTCATGTGTGGATGTTGATTTGATATTGCCTTGTGGCTCTAGCTCTCGTTGTCACACTCTGTTTTGTTTTAGTATCAATTTGGCTGTAGAAGAGTAACAGGTGTGTCTAGCATTGTTGTCAGTGATTCTATGATTGTTGTCTTTCAGTTTTTAGTGGGCAGTGAGAACAGTTGAGTTGAGTTGACACTTTGCGACAGAAACCAACATTTTAAACTAGATTAAACTCATTTACAGTTTTATGACTTAAGAGAGCTAAAGTTTGGTTTTAAAGTTTTAATCATGAGAAAAGTGTGTTGTGGTGCATCTTGGGAGTCTGGGTTAAATCTCATAGCTTTCATTGACATTGTAAGCTAAAAAAACTAGAAGTAAAGAAATTGAAATTTGATTTTTAATTTTATTATTCCAGACGGTAGCCGTATTCTCTATTGTTGCCACTGTGGTTCTCCTCTCAGTTCCTGGTTTATACTCTACGGTTCAAAATGTATTTCGTGAGAATCCGGACGACATTGCTGATATGAATATGACAAGTAATTTAGAAAACGTCCTTGATTCATTAAGCTTTAGAGATTATTACAATCAATGCTAATGAAACCGCAACAATTTTTGTTCTGATTGACTCTAGATTGGGGAATCATGATTGCTATTTTGGCTGTGGGATGCTCTATTTACTTGGCTGTTGAGGTCGTTCTCTTTCATAGTTTAAGAGAAGCATCTGCAGATGTAAGTAATTTTTAATACTAGAAATCACATATACCAATTCTATAGCCAAAAGTGAAATTTTTCAATGCCAAATGAGATTGGTTCATTTAGTCAAATTATTAGATATAGATTCAGATTCCAGAATTATGTCCAAGACACATCTCTTAACTATAACTCTGGACACTGAGTCCTTACTCACCATTTCTCAACTAATAAAATTCTTTCCAGTATCAAAATTCCAGAGTTAGTCCAGAGCTGTGTGCTGGAAGCAATTCTGGAATCTGCATCTATATTTAATTCTGATTAATATACCCATTTGACTATAACTACTGAAATTTCTATATCTACTGTGTAGCTTAAAATAGTCATTACTAATTTTCATTACACTCCAATTAATTTAATTGTTTTTAAACTTTACAGAGAAGCCACTCATTATGTCACCGTTGTGTTCTACATTCGTCTCTTCATCCTTCTTTTAACAATCGCTGGAACTTTATATCGAGCAATACAATTAGAGTACTCTCCATTTGATGTTGTTTTCGAACCACTAAAATTTTACAGAATCATTGAACTTGTCTTCGTTCGAAATTTTATGAATGACATTAAGAAATCTTCTAGTGGTGTAGTTCTTTCTAAAAGTATGATAAATGATATCCTTAGGCAAGGAGCTTAGCCTCTATTCAACCTGACTGAATAATTATTTTACATTTTTCTTCAGCACTAACATTTAGCCTAATAGAAATTAAGCCTTAACTCTCTAACTCTGTAAAGTGTTTTAAAATGTACAAATGTAAAAAATAAAGAAGATACATTCAAAGTGTTATAAAAAAAATAAGCAACTCTTGACGAAAGTGATTTGCATCTTAAGACTTGACAATGAATCTCTTGTTCTACATTGTTATAATTGTCACGAGTGAGTTGAGACATTGCTGCCGGCTCTTGTCACTCTCATTTACACTTTTACAACAATACATAAAATATGTCTATTATTAGTATAAGAAACTTCCCACTTTCCTCTAAGATTTAATTGTTAGGTTACTAATTGCAAATCACAGCATGATGCTCATCTCTCTTTTATTATTGCTTAAAACAAAAAGTGTACATGTTACAGTAATGACTTGAGATTTTTATATAGAACACATTCTTTGCATTACAATGCAACATCTTTGATATATTCAACAATGCAACAAATCCACCTGTGTGCAAAATGCATACTGCACAGTGCTGAAAGAGTTAGCAAATAAAAAAGGTCATTTCCCCCACTGTTTTGGTGAGAGCTAGCTTCAAGGCAAATTCAATAAGAAATTGTTACAAGTATTAAGACGAGAAGATGAATTAAACTTTAGAAATTTTCTAATCAAAATGTAACATTTATAAAGAGTTGTTAGAAGTTTAATTAAAATCTATATATCAAAATGATACGGAATTTGTGTTGCATCCAACCGTTGGATAGAGGAGTGCGAATCTGTGCGATTTTAGATTTGGTAAGAGGATTAAAAATATTAGAGAGATATAAATGTATATAAAGTGTATATATTAAATAATTTGGGTTACAGCTTTTTGACAATATCCAAATTGGACTTATAGTCTTAGGCTTTACTTTTCCTACATGGCTTCCAGAGCAATATAATAAATTGTTGGCTAAAGATGACCATAAGGAATCACACCAATTTGAAGTGGAGGACGAGACCTCTGACTTCACTTTACTTGGTAGTGCAATAGGTGCTGTTGTTTGTTTAATTGTGTTCGATACTCCTATTTTTCTGGCTTTACACTGGTGCTAAAGAAGTATGTTAACAATTATAATTATACTGTCTAAGAGCTATTAAGCATTAATTAATTATATGAGTCTAATTGTATGATTTACATAATGTCTATATATAGAAAGACGCCAGCAAATGTCGCAAATGGATCTGTCTCCGTCTCATTTTATTCGTTTTGGCTCTCCTCGTCACAATTTATAAAGGAGTGACCCACAATTACTACGCTTTTGATGGCTTCTTTGAAATTCTCAAATTCTACACTATTTATGAATTACTTGTTGTGATGAGTTTCATTGAGAGACTTGATGGCTCTGGTACTATTCTTATGGAAAGTATTAAAGGCTCTGGAGGAACTGCTTAGCTCAACCTTTTAATTGTTGATCTTATATATATATATATATACATATATCTATATATATCTATTATACCTATAGCCTATATATCTACACTATAGACTATACTCGCACTACAGTTACATTTTATATATGTATATCATATATCAATGAGTAATATATTTAATGCTACTCATTAAAAAATGATTTTTGTCATACAATATATTAAAACCAACGTTTAACCCTTGCGATCTGAAGCTTATACAGAGAATCTTGTGTAGAACTGGTTTTTTTCTTTAGAGCGACTTTTAAGTTGAACAGAAAAAATTCTCCAGTTCTTCTTCTTCTCTCTTCTCCAGCAACTTTATAATACATACTAGTCAGTCGTCGTAACAATTTATTTTGTCATTTTGACCTTCATCTTGTTGTCATTTGCATATCAACATCATAGCATAGCACAATGTCATCAAGTCTTCTTACAGGGCTTGCTGGAAAAGTTGTATTAGTCACAGGTATAAACTCCATTTCCAACTTCTCCATAAACTTTCTATAGCCAATTAATACCATTTTTTAATTCCAAGGTGCTACAAGTGGAATAGGAGCCAACAGTGCTATAGCCTTTGCTCAAAATGGTTGTAAATTAGCTCTAGTGGGTCGTCGAGTTGATGCTCTAAAGGAAACAGCAGCAAAATGTCAACAACACGGTGTACCTTCATCTAATGTATGTACACCTTTCTACTTACTAAATTAACTTAATTAGTCTAATTAACCTAGTTAATTACTACATTATATATCTATACTCCAGATTCTTCAATTAGTAGCCAATCTCGAAGACGCAGACGCCTGTAAGAAAATCGTTAGTGACACAACATCAAAATTTAATGGCCAACTCGACGTGTTAGTTAACGCCGCAGGAATATTAACTGGTGGTGGTGTCGAGAATTTAACAATTGAAGCTTATGACCAACAAATGAATGTTAATTGTCGCTCACTCTTCATAACGACTCAAGCTGCAGTCCCATTTTTAAAAGCTAGNGGTATCGAGAATTTAACAATTGAAGCTTATGACCAACAAATGAATGTTAATTGTCGCTCACTCTTCATAACGACTCAAGCTGCAGTCCCATTTTTAAAAGCTAGTAAAGGCAATATTGTTAATGTCTCTTCTGTAACTGGACTACGAGCATTTCCTGGAATTTTGTCTTATTGTATGAGTAAAGCTGCTGTTGATCAAATGACTCGATGTGTTGCTCTCGATTTGGCTCCTTATGGTGTTCGATGTAATGCCATTAATCCTGGAGTTATTATCACTGGGCTTCATAAGGCTGCCGGCATGGATCCAGAAGCTTATAAAAAGTATTTTAAATATAATACAATTTAATATAATATAAATGATGTTGCTAATTAATAATTAATTAATTAATGAAACAGATTTCTGGAGCATAGCAAATCTACTCATGCACTAGGCCGAGCTGGAGAAGTTAACGAAGTGACTGGAGCAATAGTTTTTCTAGCATCTAATCAATTATCAGGATTTACTACAGGAGTCACTTTGAGTATTGATGGTGGACGAGGAGTGATGTGCCCACGTTAATTAGTGTAGCTGTTAATTAGGTGTAGAGTAAATAAAATCTTTATTTTTGTTGTTACAAGTAAAAAATTTAGCGCTGGTGCCCACGTTAATGAGTTAATTAGTGAAGATGTTAATTAATTGTAGAATAAAATGTTTATTTTTGTTGTGCATAAAATTTAGTGCTGGACAAAAATAATGACAATTAAAATCCCACATTAAAAACATCAGCCAATGGATCAGTTTCAAAAGTCCCAGCTTCATAATATCCAGAAGTCCCAATCTGAATATCAAACCACCCATAATCTTTAACCATTAGCATAATCTCCTTCTCTGGATCACCATTAGAAATTCCTCTTACTGGAAAACTCCCACTAACAGAATTAAAACTATCTCTTAGACTCACACTATTGGATTTTCCTATTTAAAATTATTGCTATAAAAGTATCCAATTTGATTCCGAGAAATCCTCGACTTCCAACATTATGTAAAAACAATTCTTTAATTGATGGGATTTGCGTTGACACAAATTCAGTGTCTTCTAAGGCCATTTTTATACAACTTATATCAAAATGTTCCAATGACTCTGGTAGCAACTCACATTTTTCTAAGCCCGGCGTCTCATGTAATGTTGTCATTGCTTCTAGAATTAAACTCTTGAGATTGGCACATGGGTGAAATATTCCGGCGTCAATAATTAGTGGTTCATTTGTCTCATTAGTTAAAACAAGTCTTGTAATCCAAATGTGAGTTAAGTGTTCATAATTTTGAGTCACTGATATTAAATAGTAATTGTGGTTTAAAATAAAATGCAAGACCTGCAAATCTTTCTAAGGTCGTTTGCTGTTCAACGAATTGAGTCCATAAATTTTGATAGCGACTCTCATGAAATGTTGTGATAAATAATTCAATCCCTTTTAATTTCAAACTTCTGGAAACTTCTCGACTCATTTTATCCAGTGTTCTCTCTTCATTTAAATGTAATCTATTTAGCAAAGACTCTCCAACGTCATCATGAATTTCTCCAGTAGGATTTAATGGCTCTGAATTAATTTCTAATTTAAGTTTCTCTAATGTAGTTTGATGCTTTGATAGGAATTCCAGGACTAATTGAATCAATTCACTTTCTTTAGAATAGCCATACGGAAATTCTAAAGCGAAGTTTTTGAGTAGTGGGAATTTCCTCTGTTGTAAAATGTAATTCACATTTGGCATTATTGAGTTGGAAGAGTAGCGACCACCAAATTGTCTTAGAGCTAATTTATCTCCCCAGATGCTTAGAGTTATCAGTTTTTGTAAGTAGGATAAATTATCCAAGTTTTCTGGAGTCAGGCAACTCAAAGATGTGACGTGGATGTCCAAGCGAACTAAATTGAAGACTGGAATTATTAAAGTGTCGAAATATGAGGAGGAAATTGGACCATCAAAATACATGTGAGTTACTAGTGATGGATGCTTGAATGTTGGAGTGGATGGGCCGTACCAATTAAGTCTAATTAAGAAATTAGGCAATTAGTATAATATGAGTTATAAGGAAGAAGACGTATATGGTGTAAAAAGAAATGAAATGACTACTTGAATTTATGCCACCAGTAAGCTACACTCCAAACTGGAAAAGAAGGCTCGTTCAATTCTCCAATATAAACTGCAGAGACTCCGAATTTGGAAATATGAGACACATCAACGTATTTATGGGTCGGTCGAAATTCATCTAGAAATTGAGTTGAGCGAATCGCTGTGAGATTTCAATAGTGACTACTATAGAATTACTTCCAGCTTAAATCTCTGGACTAACTCTGGAATTTTGAGGCTGGAACTAAGATTAGTTGAGATACCATGAGGAAGGCCTCAATATATTTGCTCTAATGGAATAGAGGCTCTGGTAGAGGTTTCTCAACTAATAAAATTTTAGTTCCAGCATTAAGATTCCAGAGTTAGTCCAGAGATTAAGGCTGGAAGTAATTCTGGACTCTCCTAAGCTAAAATTACCTTCAATAAGAGAATAACGACAAGGAGTCCCAATGTATATTTTTCTTCCTACTAATTCATCAAGAACTGCTCGCCATCTCATTGACACTGACATACAATTGGCTCGAGCTTTTGTAGGAACTTTTTTAAGAATTGGAGCAAGGATCTCTGGAGGAAGGTCTTCAAAAGTTGAGTTGCTCATTTTCCCATTTAAAAATTAATAATTAATATCTAAATTCTTAAAAGTCTTATTGGTCTTCTCATTGCATTAAAAACTTGCTATCTTTTTCTCATTGACATAAGCCGTATAGTCTAATGAGTTGTCATAGTGGGCTAATTTCATTTATATTCTCATCAATTGTCCAATTGAAAGATTTCTGCTAACTTATGTTGAAAAGAAAAAGAGCTCTTTAGAAAAAAACGTAGCTCAACTGAATTATTTTAGAAATGGACTGGAGAAAATATCTAAATAAAAGAAACGACGCAGCTTTTGCCGTCCTAACCAAACAACACTTTCCATCATCCTATGCATTAGACATTGTAGGAATTCTCTCAAACAATTTATTAGACAACTCAAAATTTCCAATCCTCCTGACGTCTTCTCCAGAAGATATAGAGTTGCTACAAATGTTTGCCTTGATAACTCATTCATTACTGGAATCTGATGAAAGAAGAATATTCCCAAATAGTTTCCAAATATCATCTCGTCTCAGTTTTCATGCGAGCTATTTTAGGCCCTTGCTCAATCCTTGATGGACTTTCTTCTTCAAGACGAAAAGGAATGGTGAATATTTCATGGAAATGTCTTAGCACAATAGCTGCAAAGGACTCTAAACAATTTTTCCAACCTGAAGGGCTTGACTCTATTTTCACAGTCATTTCGATTCATTCTCAATATGGGAAAGTTGATACTGAAATTTTGACTATAATGGTTCACCTGTTATACTCAATTATGACTAATGAGGCAATTAACTCTCAAAAACTTTTATGCTACTCATCTCAATTTGCCCCAATGAAATCTTTAGTGGGTTTCTCTGGACAAATTAGTATCTAAGAATTTTTCTCAAGAGCCAACAGCCACTCTGATTTTATTCTGTGTCTCTTACCTGGCGTCACAAGATGACAAGCAAAAAGGAATTTTTGTCCAGGCGAATGGAGTAGAAGTCTTAGCTAAATTAATGGGCAAATTAATTTTTTCTGAGCGTGGTTCCAATTCGTTTACTTCATATAGCTGTGGCTGAAACTATATGGAAATGTGTTTGTGACTCAACGTCATCATTGGAACTTTGGCTTTCTCATGAAGGAGTTTTTAGATTGTTGGATCTTTTAGAAGTGGCCGCTGGCTCTGCAGCAGAGTTACATATTTTAAATTGTTTACTAGAATTGTGTCAATATTCGAGATGTTTAGATCAATTGCTGTTTTGGAAAAGGTCCAACAGATCTTTGAAGAAATGTACAGCTAATCATTTTAATGTTGGTGGAGGATGTAATGATGAAGGAGATGAAAGTGATTCAACATTGGGAGCTTTGCTATGTGAATTGTGGCGTGATGAGGAAAAGAGATTTGGTGTACTTAGAGATGAAGCTGGGTGTATTTCATGTAAGTTTTAAAAAATAAATAGTGGAATAATTTGTCTATAAGAGTAGCTATATCTATAATATAACGGTGACTTTTTGAAGTCTCATGGCTTAAAGTCTATCTAAATACATTATATCGACTCTCTTTATAACAGTTCTGTTTATAAGAGTATTCTGCCTATAACGGTGTATTTCTACCCAAT
Source organism: Oncopodura yosiiana (assembly GCA_009869805.1). Taxonomy (NCBI): domain Eukaryota; kingdom Metazoa; phylum Arthropoda; class Collembola; order Entomobryomorpha; family Oncopoduridae; genus Oncopodura; species Oncopodura yosiiana. Next base: position 113 of record VCNE01004057.1, on the reverse strand, counting down.
ATTAGAAAAATTGACTCTCTCTATAACGGTTATTGAATAAAAGGGCCATCTTCGGTAGGTATTTTTACATTTTCTGGAGAAAGAGTATAGTGAAAGTTCTGGAAAATTGTGCT